>PVJA010000391.1:29915-89399 GCA_004027025.1 Myocastor coypus | reverse complement strand
TAACTAGCATTTAGTCTTTCAGCAAGCATGAATCATAGGATTTGGTATCTCCATTAGGAAACCAAGGAAAGTTTGGTAAATTCAGGAAAATAAGGATGAATTCATTGTAAGATTATCAGTTATTATGTTAGTTCTCTCACTGCACACTGGGATAAACTGTAACTTGCCCAGCAGCCTCATGATAAGGAATGGTGCCCTTTTTCTCTTTTAGGAGTTTTAAGGTTTCTAATGAAATGCCTTTGAAACTACAACCTAACATTTAAAAACATACTTGCTCCATTGATGAACATATGGGCTATTCCCAAGCTTTAGCTATTATGAATTGTGCTACTACGAACATGGGTGTGTATGTGCTGCAAATATGTCTTTAGCTTTACCAAGAAAACACACAGAAGGGGAATGCTGGGTCAGGTAAAATACTTAGTTTTAACTTTCTGAGAAATCTCTATGCTGATCTCCACAGTGGTAACCCAAACAAGAAAGAATAGAATGAAAAAAGAGGAGTAGGAAAATAGATACATCTCTCTCAAATGACAGTGGGACCAAGGGATGGAGGAATGGAGGAAGGAAATGGGATGTGAAAGGAGAGGAAGATGTGTTGGGTACAGGCACCAGCTCCATCGCGCCGGGGAGTCTAGGCATTGCGTATGGCACACCAGGACTAATAAGCAATATTTATTCTCTGAACAATACAGTGAACAATACAGTAAAAGGGGTTCATCTAGATAGCATGTTGCCTCTCTTTTTGAAATAACAGGGTGAGACTCCTACCACACAGCATAAGTACTAAAATTATTAAAAATGGGCATTCGAGAAATACTCCAGCAGCATTTCTGAAATAGTGTGGCTGAACGGTCACAGTGTCTAAATTTATGAAGATCCACTGACTTCATTCCATGTGCAAGCTGCAAGTGTATCTTCCAATTATAATTGATATTTTGAGTTTTCCATGGGTGGCAGCTGTAGGAATAATTAAAGAATACTAATTAGAGCTATTTGAAGTATGCAAAGAGTATAAAAGATCCCCGAGTCCAATGTCATTCTTTTAAATACAGCAGAAGATCAACAGTAACTTTTCATCAAGTCAAGGGCAGGTTTATTTATGTATACCATACTCTTTTCCCTAATGAGTTAATGCACACATTGATTAGGAACTGGGGGATACAAATATACACCACTGGCAGTGTGTGCAATAGTTACCAACAAGAATTAACCAACATTCTCCGTGCCATGCACAATGCAGTTAGAATAGAAACAGCAATGCAAACAACAAGGAGAGGCTCAGCAAGTAAAAGAATATCAACATCCAGGATGCAAACTACATCTTTAAATTGTTTGTCTGAGCTGGGCGTGGTGGCTCACGCCTGTAATCCCAGCACTCGAGAGGCTGAGGCAGGAGGATTGGTGTGAGTTCGAGACGAGCCTGGGCTACAAAAGTGAGCTCAAGGCCAGCCTGAACTGCATAGCAAGACCCTGTCTCAAAAAGACAAAAAAATAAATAAATAAACAAACAAATAAATAAATTGTTTGTTAGCATCCTTTGCATTAGCCAGTCTAAGGAATCAGTGTCTGTTACTTTATAAACCGAAGCTCCTATATCTCCTCTGGCTCACGGTTTTGTTGGTGTGGGAATGCATCAAATAGTTCTGCTTACAAACTAACCCTTACTTGACGAAACTTACACAGTGATGTAGACATTTAAGAAATGGCTTTCTTGGGCTGGGGAAACAGTTCAGTAGAATTAGTGCTCACTTGACAAGTGCAAGGGCCTAAATTCAATCCCCAGTTTCACAAAAGAAAGGCTTGCTCTACTGGTGGAATCTGCCGTTGAGCCTCAAAAACTTCATAATACTCAGGGTTGCCATGTTGCCCAAGCTCCTAATGAAAGTACTATTATTGTTATTATATTATTATTAGGTGTGTGTGTGTGTGTGTGTGTGTGTGCAGGGTCTCACTATGCAGCTCTGACTCATAGTGATCCTCCCGTTCCTTGCCTCCCAAGTGTTGGTTATACAGGCATGTGCCACCATGCCCGGACTCCTAATGAAAGTATTGATTATAGCTTTTTGTTAAAATTCTTTCCAACTCATGCTTCTTGTTCTTGACATTTTCTAAAGTTTCTCAGCATTTCCTATAAAATCATAAATTTAAGCATTTCTACTTTTGTTGTAACCATTGCTAGCTTTCTTGCTCTGGATATGTTGAAATCCTGTTGATTTTCACGGACGAAAATCATCACTACTCAGCTGTTTCCCAGCTTGCTATCTTTAGTCCTCTTGACTGGTTGCAAGGATCCAACTGAGAACTCAAGTACGCAGTGTCAGATGATAGGCTTGAAGCCGAGAATGGTCTAAGGAAGCTGGTATAAAACACTTGCTTTGGCTTTCAGTACAAAAATATAAACACTTTTACCATAGTCACATTCCCTGGAATGCATTTCAGACCTTAGTGAAGATGTTTACAATTGGCTCTGGAAAGAATGAAGAATAAAGTAAAAAAAAAAAAAAAAAAGAAGAAAGAAAGAAAGAAAGAAAAAAAAAATATATATATATATATATATATCATTAGTAAATAGTTTTGACTCTGATGTTTTATAGTTCTGAGCCACTTTCTTCCTTTGCGAAAAATAATTCAAGAAAATCTTAAATCTTGTCATTTATTCAGTCAACCAAAGATTAATTTCAGTTTTCAACATCTGCCTGATTTTTACTCCACTTTTCCTCAGAAACTCAAATAAGCACTAATGGTATGGCTTTTATGGGTTCAGTTAAGCTGTAATACACTAGTTGGGACCTGCATTTAAATTTTAACTCAGTGTATGTATATATGTACATGTGATTAGGAGAAAGAATCATTATATATAATTGTTGCATTAGAGTATTGAATGTGGATAAGCATAAATGATGTAAGCTTTTGCCTGTAGTGGAGAGACAATAAATTGACAGGGAGGAAGAGTCAGCTACCTCTATATACAGGATAAAAATTGGGACGCTGAAAGACCAAAGGAATATAGGTCAATATAGTTCTCTGAGAAAAGAGAAAACTGGAGGAATTCACTTGCAGAAATTTCTTTGGGTTTCAGATTGTTCTCTATTTGACAAACAAGTGATTGGAATGAAAATAAAGGTATAACTCTCAGAAGAAGTCCCAGATCTTAGACCTTCCTCTAGCATGTCTGTCTGTACTCACATCTTTACTAACCACATCCAGGTTCATTATATTTTTACAGAAAAATTATTTTAATAATCACCATATACTTACATTCCCTTGACAGGCTCATTATTTTTAATTGGCATCTGTCCCTCCTGTCAGAAGTGTTCTTTGACCACCAAGCCCAAACATACCAGTTGCACAAAGTAAATCTTTACCGAGATGTCTGAGCAACAGCTTACTGTGTCCAAAATCAAAGTCTAGCTTGTCCCATCTTGGCAAATGGCAACTTCACATTCTTAATTTTTCATATTAATAAACCCTGGAAGGCCAGAGAGATAGCTCAGTGGAATAAGCACCTGCCTGACAAGCACAAGGTCCTGAGTGTGATCCCTGGTACCAAAAGCAAAAGACCCCTCTGGAGTCACTGTGCATTCTTCTCTTGCTCACACATCTAACAGCCTATATGTGTACAAGTCAAACTGCCTTTACTTCATACTATATGTTGGATTCAATCTCACAATGCCAGCTTAGCCTCGCTTGAATGAAGGCAGTGCCCTTCCCAAGATGGACAGCCTTCTCCCATCCTCTATTTAGAACACAGTAATCAAAGAAATCATTTTATAATATACACTGAATCAAGTTTTTCAAAATAAACTCTTCAGAGATGCCCTTTCACACTCTAAGCAAAATCCAAAGTCCTTAGATAACACACACAATCTTATCTCTCTTCTCTGATGCAGTTGTATTATTCTTACTGCATGATGGCCCTGGAAAAAACTTCAGGCTAATTCTTGTCACAAGGTCTTTAAATTCTCCATTACCTTCTCCTGATGAGCCATGTCCAGAATAGACATATGGTTTCAGCTTTTCTTTCTTTCAGGTCTTAGAGCTAACATCACCTTCTCAGGTTTTCCTTAACTATTCACTTAAAATTCCAGTTCTCTCCTTACTTTCTCCCATCATAGGCGTTTTTATTTATTTTTTTTCCAACTGAATTAAGTCTTTTTATTCTTTTGGTAAACTCTTCCAGGGTTGTATTTCCACTGTAGGTGATGAAGTACGTAAGGCTCCACTTCCAATGCTGGCGTTGCTATGAGCAGTCTCTTTCCTTTCTCTGCAACTCAGAATTAAAACTTCGATTCTTATATTCCTGTCTCAGAAGTAGTAACACTGCAGTAGTTATTTGAAGATAGTCTTATACTTTTTTAGTAGTGGTCTCTGGCCAGGTTCTATCTTCTGCATGAACACTACAGTGAACTTAGTTTAGATATGTATTAAACTAAGAGGCATTCTCTCAAGTGAGTTTAAATGCCCTTTATTTCTAGACAACCTACATGACTTGGTTTTTTCCCTAAAGAAACAATGCTTTCACTCCAAGTAAATCACAGTCAAAATAAACAAAGCTCTCACGATGACATCAGTTCCATTTGTCTAAAATCCTGGTGTGTAGATGACAAGCAGCAGCCAGTTTCAAGCGCGAGGGCCTGAGTTCAATCCCTAGTTCCGCAAAAAACAAACAAACAACAACAACAAAGAACAATAGACACTAGTCCACTGGCAAAATTAGGCAAAACATAGGCATTTTAAAATCTTTTCTCACATCCTAAATTGTTCTCACAGGCTTTACAGTATTACCATATGGCATGTGTGTTACCATCCATGTAAATTTACTTCTTTATTAGTAATATTTTCTTCTCCTAGAATGTAGGCTGTGAGGACAGGGATACATTCTAACCACCTAGATGAATTAAGAGTAGCTGATATTTATTTATTGGCATAATTTATCAGTAATGGTTATGAAGAGGCACCAACTATTTTAAGAGATGACAGCACAAAGTGACCTTGCCACAGAAGTTAAGTGGGTAACTTAAATTGGTAAAAGTGAGTCTTTAGCTAGATGCTGAATAATGAAGTATCCAGAAGAGAAAACTTCCCATGTATTAACAATATGATTAGCATTACTTGAGTGGAAAAAATCCATCTAGCAAGTATAAGAACTGGACAAAAGTTTTAAATGGAAAAATTCTAAGTGATTGAAACTTAAAGAGGGAAAGGAGGGAGAAGGCATGATGAGATTGCAAAGGATCACTATGGAGATAAGGTGGGGATTTCTAAGAGACATATGGAGCCACTGAAGATGAACTTGCATGAATTCTATGTGTATATTTGTTTGTGTCTGTGTGTGTGTGTATGTATGCATACACACTTTAACACTATTCAGACTGTAGCAGGAGATGTGTTAAAGAGAGTAAATGAGCAGGGATAGAATACTGTTGTAGTCACCAAATAACCTCTGTGAGCAGTGGTGCTAGGAGACCCGTTAATCCACTCCTTTTTGTATCTGTGTGTGTGTGTGTGTGGAACTGGGGATTGAATTTAAGACTTTGCACTTGCCAGGCAGGCACTTGCACCCCTGAGCTATCTCCTCAGTCCTCCACTCCTTTTCTATCTTCTCATTTCTCACCGCAGGAGTTGGCACACCTCATCCTCTTCTCCCAACTGGGAAGGATCTGAAACCAAAGAGCTGCCTTGCCATCACCAGCCAGTTCTCCTCCGCGCCACCCCAGCCACTCACAGCACTTTCCCAGGGCTTTAATCCATTGGAATGTTTATTTCAGCCATGCAATTAAGTTCCAAGGTGATGATGAAGGGAAGAGAAGCCACACTTTGCTCCACTTGATGTCCACAGTTGCTAGCACACTAGAGATGTGCATGAATGCTTGAATAAACAACATATTGAATTAATGTTGACAGCGTTCTTATTGCTGTTCAGTGTACACCAGAGAGCTGAGGTGAGGGCCTTTTCCATGGAGTCCAAGTACATAAGCAACCGATCAAGCCATTGATCAGATGGTTGAATATGGATTCAAACCAGATATATAAATAGCTCAAAAGTATATAAATTGTTCAAATTATATGAGGAGAAACGATGCAAATGGGAAAGAAATTGTACACATAAATCTCAATACAGTTCATTGACTGAAAATATGATATAGTGAATTCAAGTAGGAACTCATTAATTAAAGAGCACTTCAAGTACCCAAAATAATCAGTAGTTTCCCCTAAAACTCTCATTCCCAGAGATGAAGAATCATCAGATTCAATTATAACTGTACAATAAGGAATTCTGGCCACAAAAGATTCCTAATGACCTACACTAACCCTCAGTGTCTGTGCAGCAGGTCCTGTACCTTTATACACTGCTACAGCTAGAAGCACACATACACGAGCATGCACATGGGCATGCATATGCTGATTGAATATTATTATAAAAACTATAAAGCAACTCACAGAAAACATTCCTAGGCAATGCAACGCTTGCTTTATGCTTTTTCAACTATATATGCTTTATGAACATATCAAAGGTTATATAGCACAATTAAAATTCTTTTCTAGCCTTCATATCAACTATTCAGTTTTTCTGAAGCCATAGAATTTTAAATGGATTCCTTTTCATGTGAATCATAAATAGAAGATAATAATTAAAACAAAGTCCACAGAATTTGCTACCATCTAATAGCTAAATAAGTCATATATTTCAGCTGTGTTCTAACAATGCTTTACAAAGTTTAAACATAAGATCAGCTTCAAAACTAGTGCCCTGGGAAAGAACTAGGAACACTGTTTCCTGTTTGCAAAATTATAATGCCTGTTAAAAATGATTTTGTTATGCTTAACACAATGGAAGTAAAGCAAGGCTTAACTAAAAAGATAATTTGATTGATAGTTAATTTTATGTAGAATGAAACAAATAGTGAATTACATAAAAACTGGCCAAGAAATATGATTTGTAAAGGATATCATAATAAACCTTAAGCCAAAATGTAAAGAAACACAAACACAATTTTCTCACGATTTTAAAATGTTATGTATAACTATGCTTATGTAGTGTGTTTAAATATAGCCTTAAATTTGTATTCAATGTTTACTTCAAATAACATTTTTCTCCATTAAAAGATATAAACACAATTGTGGAGGGAAATGGAGAGTTATTTGTGCATAAAACACGTAAGCAAAAAATATTACTAATAAGCTAATTTGAAAGAAAGCCTATGCTACCTGTGAGAGACTGTATGAACTACTGGCTCAATGTCTACACAAATTATAGATAGTCCCTTTTTCTCCAACTTTTTGGTTTGTTCAAGTATTGCTGAATTATCCTCTTATAATTACATACAAACCTCCACATATTTGTTTCACTGTCAAGTTTAAGAAAGCACTATTCATGAAAATCCAATTGAATATACTTAGCATATTGTTATTGTTTATTCCAAAATATAATAAAGCATAGTGACTTACCTGAGAAATTGTTGAGTATTTAGTAGTTCAAATAATTCAAATTATCACATTCTTCTTTATTGTTCTGTACAATCCAGTCCTGTTGCCTGGCCGAGGTACCTCATGTTTGCAATATTATACTAACAGGTCACATGGCATATTTAATACATTTATAAATACTGAATGTGATGCTATATTCTACAGACATGAATACTCTTTCAATTCTATGAAGTTCCACTCTTGTAACCATATCAAAGAATTCCAAATTTTAAGAATTATTCTACATTGTAGTTTGCAAGTCATCAAAGAATTAGACCCATGTAGTCAGAAGCAGTGAAATGAAGGTTTAGCACATTCACCACCAGTTAATAAGTAGTATCAGTGGACCATAATATTCCACAACTGAAATAGTGACACAATAAAGATTTCATGTAAGAGGGCTGCAGGAAGTTGCCAAGGCAGAATCCAAGAGTTGCACATTTCTTCACCAACACGATGGTCCACGTGTCAGTGCCACACCTCCCACTCATGGCACGTGAGTGCCTGCGGTCTTTTCTCCTGACAAGCTCGAGGTCGAACAGGGAAGACCAAGGTTGGAGTGCACTTATTTCTTCCTCAACACACCTTTGCAAGTTTCAAAAAAAAAAAAAAAAAAAAAAAAAAAAAAAAAAAAAAAAAAAAAAAAAAAAAAAAAAAAAAAAAAAAAAAAAAAAAAAAAAAAAAAGAAAAAGAAAAGAAAGATATCCTTTAGAAGTGTGCAATGAGCAGGCTCTTCTTTTCTCCTTTCTTTGTATGAGAAAAAAATACATGTAAGGAAAGTCAAAAGTAACCATCACTGGCATATTTGTGAAAGAGTTATACACAGCATTCATTCTACGGACAGAAGGAGAAGTGGAGAATTATAAACGTTCTTGATCAAAAAACATTAGATTCTTCAGGATTCTATGTTCACTCCTTAAAAATCCCACAAATAAATGTTTATACATGGAAAAATAGAGATATTTTGAATACTAAAATTCTTTATTCAACAACACAGAAATTCACAAAAACAATTTTACTGGGCAAATTGAAGTGATTTTTAAAGTTTTTTTTTCCCCCTTTTTTTCTTTTTCTTTTTTTTTTTTTTTTTTTTTTTTTTTTTTTTTTTTTTTTTTTTTACAGTTTTGTACATGCCCCATAAGTGATTTTCTTCAATAAATACACTGTTTTCCAAAATGGGTTTCTTAAATAATTGCACAAGCATACATACACCGTACACAAATTTCTATTAAAAAATTTAATAGATAACTGCACAGTTCAGAATAGGAAACACTGTGAAAAGAGTACATTTTGTGGCCCATGTTCCAGAAATATCTCTATTTTGTGATTGTGAAAATGGAATCTCTCTCAACACAGTAGTTGTCTTTTATTCACTAGGAATACAGATCTCAGTGTGAAATGCCAAATTCAATAAAAACAAAATCCGAAACATTTAGCTGTTACATGGAAACCAACTGTTTGATATCACTGTGAATTTAACCATGATCAAAGACCCACTACAGCTTTCTGCTGAATCTATTTGACCCTGGATAGTGCTCATTTAGCTGCTTTCCTTCCTTATTTGATTACAGACACTAACAGTTTAAAGACTTTATAGCATTAATTGCACAACTTACAAGCCAGGAGTTCTGAGTGGAAGGAAAGATATATTTCTTTCAATGATTATTGAATATTAATTCACAATAAGCCCATCACCTGTTGCTCTCTGTAAATGTGTATGGAAGAAAGAAGTTGAGTGTCGGAATTTAAGCAAGAGGAGACATTTCTATTTAGCTTGCACTAGGGGAAGACCATTCTGTTTTCTTGCTCAAGGAAGGATCCCTTAGTGCTTTGTGGGTGTGCCTCTGTTTCTACAGACAGGTGGGGTCTGAGAGAAAGCCTCTCTGGCCTGAAGGGTTAGAAAGAGACTGATTTACTTATTATACTCTTTGATGTAGTGTACTTGGTGGCAGCTGCAAAGCATATGGTCCCATCCCATACCACACCAACACCCCAAGAATTTTCCATGGTTCTCCCACTTGCCACCGACAGGGTATCACCTCAGGAAGACAGGCCCCTGGGAGTGTGCAGCACTGTTCTTATCAAGTTTTTCAATTTATCTGCTAATGGATGGTTAGGGTGTGCAGATGGCCCACATAATCTATATTGTGATCACTATTTTCAGACTTCTCCTGATACTGAATAAGCGTTTTTTAAAAGTGACATTCCATTGGTGTTTCAGAATATGGAAAAACGTCACCTTTCAAACCATTACCCTAAGTTATAATGATCTATCTTACAAGTTCTGAATGCATGGGCACATAGAGAAGAAAACAAGAGTCCAGAGGTAATGTCTTTTTAAACATTGCCAATGAGAACTTTATGTGTATACTCTATATTATATAGCTTAATCAAAAACATAAAAAGTGGGTGGCATAAAAGAACAGTATCAAGAATAAAAAACATCAAAGAATCTTTAAAAAGCTATGCTGTACCATTTCAGTAATCAACAGGTTTTCTTTCACTAAAAAAATGAGTTGACATGAAAAGTCCCACACATTACAATATATAGGTTCACTAGTTCCTTTAAAAATCAAATGAACAAAAACACATCAACACATGCAGCTCCAGAATGTGTCTCAGACAGTCAGTCCATGGCTATGTGATCTTTATGATACTATAGGTCTCCCATGCCCAAATAGAATTGTTTCATTTCTATAATCATCATCATTTTACAGAAAGCAATGTAATCTTCCCATGCAAGTGTGAAAGTAGGTTTTCACTTGTAATTAGTTAGCTAAATCGTAAACACAAATAGCGTAACATAAAATGAAAATAGAGCAAGAAAGAACACAAGTAGCTCTCATTGGTCCTACAGCAGAAAGATAAACTTTAACTAGAAATACTCAAATACATAGACATAAAGTAGAAAGCAATTTCAAAATTAATGTACAGTACATTTGCGCTTTAGGTGATTTAATTCCCTTCTCTAAACATAGACAAGTGTGATGCATAACGGACATTCCCCAGAAAGACTGTTGGGCCACCACAGTAAACTGCGGCTTGGTGCACAAGGCCAGGCATGTCACACTTGTCTTACACACTGGCTTCTGCACACACATTGTTCTCCCTGCCCTGGACGCTAGTGGAAGTTCTCTTTCTAGCTTTTGAAATCTTTTCTGCTAAAGCACTTTCCATTCAAAACTATAGCCGTAATAAAAAAAAAAAAAAAAACCAAAAACAAAAAAACTCTTGCTAGGCTTTTGAAAATGTTACACCTGAAACATTTCACTGCTCTCTCACTCTGTGATGAGTTGTGATTCTTCTGCAGGCCCATTGTGCTAACCCATTGTGACAAGTTCCTGGGTGTAGTGGGCTCCAACAACCAGGTAATGATAAAGAGGGTGGGAGTTATAGGAACATGACAACTGTGATGGTCCATGTGTTTTCATTAAAAAGTTTTATTTCAGAAACAAAATTATTGCTATGCCCTAGCCAAAATATAAAATACCATCAAATTAACATAGAATTTGTCCTAATGGAACAGCCTTAAGACTCGTGTCTTAAGAAAACCAAAGCCTACTATAAAAGGTGGCCCAGGTTCTATGAAGCATTATTCCCTTTGGGTGTGGGAAGGAAGGGAACTACTGTGCATTTATGAAACTGCAGGTTGGGGCCCTGCCTTATGTGAAACAGAAGCACTGAACTGGAAGAGCAGGACTAGGAGACATGGAACATTCTAGGGGAGACCATGTATCCCATTGAGAGGCTAGGAGGAAGGAAGATACAAAGAGACAAAATGCCTCACTTTGATGAATATGTTTAATTTTTTAACTTAAAAATATACCCAGCCCTGCCTAAAGACAGGTCTCAATGTATTCAAGTATTAAATCTACTCATTTAATATCATACATAGAATTAAAACATTTGGATATTCTTTCATTTTAAATTTTTCCTACCGAAAAGAAAATCAACAACAAAGAAATAAAAAATACAGCCTATGTTTGGCAGGGAATAAAAAATTCAGCAATGTATTTCTTACCCTAAGATCTGATAACTTTGTTGTTTATCCTAGAAAACACGGTTTGCTTTAATTAAAAAAAAAGAAATTATACAACTGATTCTGCATTTTCCAACTACTCTGAGTACTCCGCCTTACAGTGGAACCCAAGTTAAGTCAACTACACTAATTATCTGGGAGGAACACCCTTCTGTACAGCTGTTTGTAAGCAATGCAAGTGAATAACCACTACTCTAATACAGTGCTCAAAGGTTTAAGTGAAACTTTCATAACATCTTCCCCTTTTAAAACCACACAACTGGAGGTAATAGCTGGACACATCGTTATCTTTTAGTCTTGTAAAATTTGACATCAAGTTTCCAGGAAAAGATGCACGGCCGAAGAGCGCCAACACAGCTGCAGCTGCTTCTAGAAACAACTGGCAAAAAATATTTAAAGCTAAACTTTATTGCTCCAGATTTGACTTGCAGAACCATACTGTTGTGTATAAACTGTTAATCTCCATAGATGCTCAGACGTGATTGTCTCCTTGTGTCTAAACACACAAAATACAAGCTGCTATCTGTACAGTTTACAGTACTGAAACACATATATTTGAAAATGAAGTATAGATATGTACTTTGCAAAGATACATGATTTTACAGCAGGGGTTTACCCAAACTTTTTTTTTTTTTTGTACAGCCACTTTCAAAATAGACAACAACTTCACTAGAATAGCTAAATTACATCAAAGAATCAGTGTACTGAAAGGAAGTAGACTGGCCGATTCCCCACACTCCCAGATTATTTTTGTCTTTTTTCTTTTCTTTTCCATTTTTTTTTTTTTGAAGAAACCCCTATACATAAATGAAAATAATTTCTGGATATTTTCTTCAATGGTGAACTAAGCAGTTTCTTAAAACAAGACATTATTTTGCCCTTCATTTCCAAATGCCTTGAAAATAAGATCTACTACTGCTTTAAAAGAACCATCGGAATGCTTCAGCGCTGGGAACAGGTGTTCTCTATAAAAAAAGAGCAAGAAAACAAGTTAAGCTTTCCTTCTATGCCAGTGTAAAATAAGATTTTTCTCCTTTATACTTCAGCAATAATTTTAGTCAGTAATAAGAGATCATAATGACTTGTATGTAAAAATGCTCAAACTTCATTATGAAAATTAGAGTATTATATTTAACATTATTTCAATATAATGATTAAAAATACTGGCCTTAAAAATATAGGAAATGCAACCTACTACATGTATAACAATCAGGATACACGGAAGATTTTAGCTTCTAATCAACAGAGACAAGACGACCAGCACACATTCTTAAATCTCTGTCTGCCAATCTGATGCCTAGGTCACTTGGAGTGAGCTCTCTTGGTGGCAGGGTAACACACACGTAGATAGCACAATTTCACCATGCAACAGGAAAGTATTGTCTTTTGCAAAGTCCCTCTCTACATCAAACACTGTTATGATAGATCTTCATATATTTGGTTCTCTACTTGAAAACACACAACCAGTGCTGCATGTACTCCTTAATGTGAGAAATATATCAGTAAAAGTGACTGCCATGAAGTACTCTACCCTTAATCATGCTAACAAAGATGTAATCAAAAGGCTATGTTCCATTTGACCAGTTTTAAGTACAAAATCATAAAATATGCATACACACAAAAGCTAGGGAAGGCTGATGAAAGAATTCAGTGTAGTGTCTTTATTCTGAAGAATTTCTTTTATGACGAAATAACAATGAATATCGCATCAATACTCCGTGAGTCCCTTGCCAATTACTATAATGCCGAATATCTTCCTAAATCTAATGGGAATGATACTGATACAACATAATCATTTTAAAGTGATCTTAGATTTTGAATAAATTAATAGGTATGAAGCAAACTGATACTAACCAATGATACTCAGTAGAATATAACATTTTAGCATAACAATCCTAGAAATGATTCCAAAGGAGAAAAGCACCAAGCAATCCTTGCAACAGCAAGTTTATCTCACTTTGCATTTGGTCTTTGTTAGGGAATAGAACTTAAGCCTCAGGTTCTTTGCTATTCATTAATATTTCAACAATTCCCCATGCCATAATCTTCAAAATGGCTCTTCCTGTGATACTGCACATGTTCTAACATGCATAAAATATTCATATGATTAGTAAAGACACAATAATCAACAACAAACTAAGAGTATATTTTCTTAAAGAGAGAAATTAAAGTTGATGTTATTCCTTAGGCCAATCCAACAAGTTTGTGTAAATTCAAAAACAGTTGTTAAATATGTACATTGGGTGTGGTGGCACACGCCTATAATCTCAGCACTCTGGGAGGTGGAGGCAGGAGGATCACAAATTTGAGCCTATCCTACACAATTTATCAACTTAGCAAGGTGTGTCTCAAAATAAATAAAATGTATTAAGAAAGGTTCAGGGGGCCCAGCGGGATGGCTCAGTGGTCTAAAAGCACCTGCTTGGGAAAGCTTGGGTGGCTTCAGGAACTGCGGTTCAATCCCCGGCACCACATGCTGCGCCAGCCCTGCCCTCAGGGCAGGCTGAGCTGGCCATAAAAATGAGTGAATAGACAAACAAAAGTTCTGAAACAAGAAAAAAAATAAATAAATAAAATAAAAAATTCTTTAAAAAAAAAAAAAAGAAAGGTTCAGGATCTAGCTCAGTGCAAAGGTCCTGAAGCGAAATCCCAGTACTACAAATAAATCAATATGAGACTACAATACATTAACTAATAATGACTACTTATACATTAAGTCAATGTTGCTAAATACTGAATACGTACAGAAAAATTTATGCATATATTTAAACACACACATGCACTTGTTAATATACCTTGTTAGTAACATTTGAATTTCATATTTTGGGAAATACATGAAAAACTATCAGAATGCCATATCACAATCTGGAGTTCTTTACTTCGTCACCCAGCAGTAAGTTGATTGGTATTCTCCTACTGTAATAATGTCAAAGAAAAACAAAAGTATACTAATTGGTTGAGAGATCAATTTAAAATTTAGATGAATAAAGTAATCAATTTGGAAAAGAAACCTGGTTTTCACTATCACTCCATAAAAATTTTAAAAACCACCCTCAAAACTAACAATAAATTTTAAAGTGCATGCACTAAAACAAATCAATCTGCTATAATTAATCTAAACTAAGTTTGAATATCAGTGTAGATCAAAATTTCACCTGGGAAGTGTTTTCTGAAAACACAAGTTCTGCTGCTCTCAACAAAGTTGCACTTCTTTACTCTTTTTACTATTTTACTCTTTGTCTTTATAACTTAATCTGATTTCTTTCTATTCCACTACCATATGAGGATCTCCATCACTGGATTTGATGGAGATAAGCACCTCTTGCTACTTTTTAAAATTAACTTTTGTATAATAAATGTAGCCCATACATAACCTGATTACATAATCAATATTAAAGAAACTCTGTAGAATGATAAAAAAGCATGCCATCTTAATACCCACCCTTCACACACGAACACACATACAGTAAATGAAAAACTCAAAGTTGACACCAGCTGCTAACTTGCACGGCTAATGCCAAATCAGAATAAATTTTATATAAGTATGCATATTTGTATAAACATAGTGATTTTCAACAAGAAAAATTAGATCCAAGTATATCCATGCAATTATAGATCTCTGGTTACAGACTCACATATGAAAAATAAACATATATATAGATATAGATATAGATATAGATATAGATATAGATATCCACATTGTGTGTATATATATATATGACACAGGAGTGCCAAATTACTCTCCAGTGCCAACTGGAAGCAAGATTATAAATATATACTTATGTAATTTCAGATCTTGATAAACAGATATGTGTACAAAGATATGTGGAGTTCACTTTTAGAATGAGACAAAGTCCTGTCTTAAGACACACTTTTAACGTTTTCTAATGTTTCTGTCCTATTTTATCTACTCAATTTTTATATGTAATAGTTTGAAAATGGAAGCTTATAAAATGTTACCTATGATCAGAGGTCACCTTTGAGATGAAAAAGATGAACACTTCTCAATGTTTACTAGCACTAAAAATTAACCAGTGTCATAGCACGAGGAAAACATGGATCTTCTCCATTCTTATGTTCTGTTGTGAACCATACATCACAGCTACTTTGTAATACTCTTGCGTATTGTGGGACACTAGGGCAAGGCCACCAAACAAGTGTGCCCTGGATAGAAACATACAAGCAACTCATTGCAAGAAAATAGGGTAGGAAAGCACTAGACCACATTTTATTCTTTTTTCCTTATATGAAAATCTCGGAGGTCATGAAATGTAAAATGATTAGTTGAGAAGCCCCCGAAAATATATGAGAAAAATTAGAAAAACTACTGGTGCATTAACTGGAACAAATTATCAAAGAACTCACCAGAAATTTATAATAAAATTTCTATAAGAGTTTTCTCTTGGGGTTTAAAAATTATTACCTTTTCATGTCTTAGGGACCACAGGCAAGCACTATGTATCTAGCATCCTGCCAGATTTTCAGTAGAGGCACAAGACAGGTACTGTGGTTGGGCTCAGTTCTTTACTGCCTACCAGGGTAAGGCCAAGGTTTTCCTAAGTGAAGAACTTGGCTGAATTACAGGTTTCTGACAAGTCTGCAAATTTTGGCACACATCTTTACTAATACGCTCCATTAATGAGCGTCTTTGGAAGATGATTACCCTAAAGGGTTTGGGTTCACCTCACCAGGCCGGGGCATCGGATGCCCTCAGTGTCTTCCTCAGGTTATAAACAGTCGGAGTCCCAGCTGGGGAATTGCATTCTTGATGAAATTACAGTGACTTTCTGGCTCTCAGGGGACAGTTATCCTGAATGACAGGACATCCAGATTCCGCCAGAGGCAGAGGGGGATGGGATGGAGGTGAGGACCAAAGAGTCTGGGAACTCAGGCCCTGTGGGCCAGATCCACAGCACCTCTGGTTCATGGAAGGCCTTCTGCCTCTCTCCTATAATGCTATTTTTAAGGCAAGGAATTTACTCCATAAAATAGTACAATCCAAGCCCAAGTGCATTTCTATTTACTGGAAACACACAAGAATTATTGTATCTGCCAGAAACATTTCACTTCCATTTCTGTTAAATCAGCAATGGAGAAATAATCAGCCAGACTAAAATAATTAAGGATCCCAAAAGCTGCCACTATGAAGGAGCTAGAAATGCTTCTAAATTCCTGATAAGAACCATGTGGATAGTGGTATCTGGTATCTTCAGGTTAAGTACGTGTCTATGTAGTATTGTTAGAAATACAACAAGTTTAATAATAATAATAATAATAATAATAATAATAATAATAATAATACCTCAGCTCCTGGCCATTCACCTGGAGAAGCAACATGCAAATGCAGCACTATTCACAATGTTACTCAGGAAACTAACGGCTTTAAATGAAATTTGAGGGCCCGGTGGGATGGCTCAGTGGTCTAAAGCGCCTGCTTGGGGAAGCTTGGGTGGCTTCAGGGACCGCGGTTCGATCCCCGGCACCACGTGCTGCGCCAGCCCTGCCCTTGGGGCGGGCTGAGCCGGCCATAAAAAATGAGTGAATAAACAAACAAAGGTTCTGAAACAAGAAAAAAATAATAAATAAAATAAAATAAAATAAAAAAGAAATTTGACCTGATGTTTCAAGGAGCAAATTAAAGGTATGTCTTGATAAAAAGATAAGTTTACCTCCAAATGCATAAATTTTAAATTAAAAAATGATTATAACATTAGACATTTGCATAAAGTTAAATATAATCTTTCCAGCATCTGTTTGTATTCTTTCTTTGTCTTTCAAATTTTGTTGTTTTTTCATTCTTAGCAGAGGTAAGTATGAGTGACATATTAACTTGTGATACATGGTTATCATCCAATCTAATAATTTATTGTTACTACAAACTGAAGCAACTTTATTTTAACAATACTACCTCATTTGAAAATACTTGAACACAAATATATACTCTACTTTTAAATTATACCTTTTCTTCTGCTATGCTGTAATATACCTGTATCATGTATAATATATATAATATAGATATATACATAGGCATATAGACATATAAATGTGTATGTGTCTCACTATGCAGATCTAGTTATCATATAGCTTTATGTCTTTGGTATAATCAAAGCCTTTCGGTCATTATCCAGATGTAAGTTAAAGATAATAAGCAATATTACCACTACCTGGACTACTAGACCTTTCTCTAGAGTGGAAAAGCAATCAGTGAGTGATATTTCTGAATAGGATTATAAGGAGCATTCCAGAGTTCAGGTTTACAAGTTAATGTTTGTGGCCAGTGTTTCTCTGATGAATGGTGGAGGAGCAGCGATGGCCTTTCTACTCCTGCAGATGCTCCGCTCCCCATGCCAGTCTCCCTCCCTTTCTCTCCTCCACCACCGCTACCCACTCTGCACCACCCTTACACCATAGTGCTAGACAGTGAACCCATCTGACTGGTCAAAAGAGCGGCTCGTTCATAAATCATGCTATAAGAACATTAAGTCCATATTACAATCTACTGGTGGGGAAGCTACTGCTAAAAACGCACTGATGTCAGGACCTAGAAAAAGGACTGGTCAGTTCCATGATTCTTTAGTCCACGGGTGACCAAAAAACCCACCATTTTTGCTGCTAGTATCAAATTGAGCCATTTTCTTCAGGCAAATCTCTGGATTGATGTTATGTATAATTACCTTTCCATTAAAGCTGATTTTTTAAAAAATGTACTTCAAACAGCATCACTCATACAAATAAGTTGCACTTAAAATTCCCTTGGGCATAAAAATAGACTAAAACGTCATGGTGCACTGATAAGCCAAAAAAAGGAAATTTTCAATGATCTACAAATTTAAAATGTGTATCTAAAAAAGGATTTGACATAATATTTTAACTTCATGTATGAGAGGGAGAATAGAAGGAAATATAAACTATAGATTTAAAAGTAAAAACACATTTAAGAAAAGTTATCTGGGCACGGTGGTGCATGCCTGTAATCCCAGCACTCGAGAGGCTGAGGCAGGAGGATTGGTGCGAGTTCGAAACCAGCCTGGGCTACAAAAGTGAGATCAAGGCCAGCCTGAACTGCACAATGAGACCCTGTCTCAAAAAAGAAAAAAAAAAAAAGTTATGTGACTTTCTCCAGAAGGACTGAATAGCTTTTATTCATGTATTTACTTTTATATTTAGCATATACATATATATATATATATATATTTGATAATAGAACATATATATGTAAATTAAATTCACTATACATGTATATAAAAGGTTAATCTAATCTTGCCTCAAAGTCACTTTCATAATTCCTAATTAATGCAAAGATACCTCTACATGAGATCACTGTTAATTAGCTGTTGAAAAATAAGACAAAATTATTTGACAGTTTTCGAAATTTTGGTTACAGTGAACCTCATCAATTCTATTGCTATTTTGTTGAGAGAAGAAATGCTCTTCTAAAGTTCAAGAAAATGAGGGCACTTAAAGAGCTAGGAAGAGGGAATGTCTAACTGACCAGACTGATGGGTTGTAAGTGTCTAAGTGTCATCAAAATAAAGTACAACAGTCACACCTATAATCCCTCAGCATCTGAGGTTATGGTGTTCTTTATTGCTAGTTTGGAATTTGAGAACTATCTATTATAGAAAAGTCATAAAATAATCGAGTAGGAGTTTAGTTTTGTAGTCACTGAACTATGCAGGTCAGACTCGTGGTGATATTCCTGTTTTCAGCCTCCCAGCTCTAGGATTATAGGCATGTGCCACCATGCCCGGACTCTCTCACCAGCTCAGTGTGCCCCGGGGGCAAGGCTGGCATGGCAAGTGGTGCTAGGGATCAAACCCTGGTCCCTGCACTTGCCAAAGCAGGTGATTAGTCCACTGAGCTATCTCACCAGCCCCAGAATCCTTTCTGAAAAACATTCAACAGTTGAGAAAGACCTGACCTAGAAACCCCTGCATATTTTATGTTCACTAACATGGTTGGAGGACTTCAGAGGACATTAAATCCAAACCTCCAACAATTAATAGAAGTATACTTTGCTGTATCTGTTCTCAGTAAGACATTAGACACTATTGATCTTTCCCCTCTCTCATGACATGAACACACCATGTGTCAGAATAAATCTTTCAGTGTTAGATACCAAATTCTCTCCAGGAAAGTATCACGAACTATTTATTTGTCCGTATGCCCAAGAGCTGCATTTTGGTAGAAACACAGCCACATTCACTTAATTAAGTCTCAAAGCACATTTCCATACTGCTTTTAATGCATAGGATTTTTTAAAATGTAATGATTAATAGTCATCAGTGTTCTTTTAGAATCCTTTTTAATGTTTGTTCAATTTTGTGTTGCTCAGTAAATTGTTTTTATATCTATTTAAAGTTACAGCAGCATGTTTGAATAGTTTGTTGTTTATAAATTCTGGGTCACCTTGAGACATGCATCATATATGTTAAGCACTAGTTATCTAATCTTGGTCTTCCTGTGTTTCTAATTGTAGACTTGTGAGTTACTCTTAAAGAGAAATTTAAACAAAGAAAAGAAAAACAGTAGTGAATTTTCCCCAAATTAGTTTTGCCACTACAATAAATGAAAGGAAGGAATGCCGAATGATTCTAGCAGGGCTTGCCCCAAACTAATATTTACCATGAATTTGAGGTGCTATTCTCATTCACTTGATATAAACATCAGACTCAAGATTGATGTCAAACTTTCCAATACTTTCTGCCAAATGTGTCTATAGCAATCCTATAGCCTGCAGTAGATCCTTCCTTCCTTCCTTCCTTCCTTCCTTCCTTCTTCCTTCCTTCTTCCTTCCTTGCTTCCTTCCTTCTTTCCTTCCTCTTTTTCTTCCATTTCTCCTGCTATCCTTTCCCTCCTTCCCTCATGGCATCCTTCTTTGTTCCAAAATAGATCTTTCTCTGACTCAGGTAAAACAAATTCTCCAAGTAGTCTGTGAAATATGCCTGAAAACATAGCAGATGAACAACACCACATCCCAATGTCACAGGAGGTAGTAAAGGTAGAGACCATAAGAATGTGTTTTGTTCATTTCGTTTTGCTTTAAGGCAGAGTCTCACTCTTCGGTTCAGGCTGGTCTTGAACTCACTTTAACTCAGGCTGGCCTCCAACTCACTGTGATCTTTCTGCCTCAGCCTCCTGAGTGCACAGGTGTATACCACTTGTGTCCTGTTGCTGAGGCTTTTAAATAGGCATGAGCTTGTTTTGAGTTTTCTTAAATAAAAAAAAATACATCAATTAAATCATTCTAAATTTGTCCATTTCTTGGATTGGGAGCTGAAAAATATGAATATGAAATAAGTCCTTAAAATTTGGATAAAAGACTGAAACCCAGATTTGGAAAATTACAAGGGTACTGTAAAGGGCTGTTAGGAATAAAGAAAGCAGTAGACTCCTCAAACTAGGACATATGTGCGTGTACCTCTGTGTGTATATGTATGTATATATGCACAAATCCACAGAACTTAGAAGGCTTAGAACACAGGAGATATTGCCAAAATCTTTGTTTAATTGAATTTAGTTTATCAAGAATTTGCTATGTTCTTACTAACACCATGCACTTATGAATACACTGCATGAGTATAGACGTACTTAGAAGTAAAGAGATCCTACTTACAGGAATACTTTCAAATGCCACTCCTTATCATATTAACAACACCCAAATTTCTTTCTTCACTACACCTAAGAGCTAGAAACACATTTTACACAGCAGCTCAGTACATCCAAGTGTACATCATGGAAACAGCTCTGCAACACCATGCGGCTCCAATGGCCTGCACACTCTACCTCCTAAGAACTGTAGTAGGCAGCCGACACATTGGCTTCATGGACCCGGTGGACTATCCGCTGCAGATCAAACCACACACTGAACACCACAGAAACTTAATGCACTTCTACATTGCAGGGTCCTCAAATTCATTTCTTCATCACATGAAGAAGTATACCCTATTTCATAATGCATCTAAGTACGTATAGCAGTTGTACAGTGAAGCATTTATTACTGGGGGGATGGAAACAAGAAAGTATTCTCTACTTTGTTTTTCATGGACTAGAAAAGAAGCACAAGATACTTAATGTTTAACACTTAAGAGATGACTGCAGCCCTTCTCATTTATCACCCATCTACACCTCATTATACTCTCCTTCCCTGCACTGACTCCATTAAGACCATCACTTACCTCATGGAACTTACAAGAAAGAACATTCTCCTTAGAAAAGTCAGTCCTCAGCACAATTATTTCCCTACCACTGATTCACCATCACTAATTAGCTCCGTTTCCATGCAATTAAATGTTTAATATATTCTTTTGAAAATTTATTTCTCCTCTTTTCACTAGGTAAAGTTTGGGAGAAAATATGTCTTTTGCAGTGCTTGCAAGATTTGCTGAAATTCACGGAAATGTCTGTCACTCCTCTGATCTATAAACATATATCTCCTCCTTTCTTGTCCTACTTGACCTCCATCCTTTTGACACTGCTATCAATCATCCCATCGTGGTTGGAAATGTTGAGCAAAAATAGCACTTTCAGCACAGTTTTCCATATAGTTCAACACTTTCTTTACTTTCTCAAGAATGTCCTCTAAACTACGAATTTAAATGCAGATGAGACATAATGGGAATCCATTTTCTACCCATCTTGGCGGTCTCCTCTCTTGGTTACATGCTGAAATTATTCTACCAAGTGTTTCAAAGAAGAAGGAAAAAAATCAGACAGGACACCATCTGTTTCATGATCTCTGATTCATCACCCACTCCACTTGGGTTAAGCGCTCGCTCTGGCTCAAGCAACATGCATTGAGTTAAGTCACAAAAAATACTGCCTTCCTTATGTTTTGCACTTTGTGCACAAGTTCTACAACTGCTAAAGGAAAGCAGACACCTGTAGCTCACCTTACCAGAGCCCCTTCTAGATGCTGCATGGTATCCTAGCTCAAGCCCTCCTTTCTCCTTTGTTTTCCACCTCTCTTGGTTAGTATTCAAATTTTTTTAGGACTTTGTCACTATTTTTTAACCAGAAGAACAGTGACTTAAATGGCCTTCTTTTCACAAATACTTTAAGAAAAATGGAAAAAAAAACTAGTCATTTCACTCTTTATCTTAAAATTATATATACCTGCTTTATTTCTCATCTCCCTGTGCATATATATTTTCCAAGTTTTAAGCACTTGTTGAATATTTTCAATTTCCATTGTTTATTAAATATGTTCCTCAAGAAGAATGTATGAGAAGCATGTAACAATTTCTCATAATTATTCTCCTGATGTCTATAACTCACATTTCCTGTTTCTATCCAAAGTCAGAACATAGAACCTAACTGAAGATGACAGGATAGTGATAAGGGACAGGTGTGGACCACACCGGCAAAGGCACACCTACTGAGGGGCACTGAGTACAGAGATAGGGAAAAGAGGAAGGAGACAGTCCTGAACCACAGGGCCAGGCTGGCCTCCTGACCTGCTTCACCAAACGCCTTTCTCAGCCTCCTTGGGCATCTGACCACACCAGCATGGGAAGAGAAACTGAGCTATCAGGTTTAATCTGTTTGCAAGTGAACTCCGTAGATCTTTGCCAAACTGGGTGATGTAAACAAATACTGAGAAAACACGCTTCACAAAATAGTTTGAGTTCTAAATTCTGAGAACCTCAGGCAGCTTATTGTGTTGTGTTTTGTGTAAACATTGTTGTTTTGAGATACTCTTCGTGACTGTAAAATAGGATTGAGAATTTGTATAGTACCTTTCAGTTGGCAAGGAGCATTATCTTTTATATAAAATTAAGTTGTAAGACGCATTGATATCTTACACCATCTTATTAGTTGGGAAATACAGTTTGGTTGATGTCGCTCACATTATTCAACTGTCTCTAACGCTTTCTACCACAATCTCTTCCTTATCCCTGTGGCCACATGGCCCCAAATACATATTTTAATTAGTGAAATGAAATTCAAAAGTAATAGTACATTTCCTTAACCTAAGTTATATCTGATTCTACATCAGCCAAAGAAATACACCTGGATATGAGCTTTTGAAACAATAATGCTTATTTCACATGTAACATGTAACATAAAACATGAAGTAGACCATATATTAAGAAAAGGAGGCCTGGTCAGATAGCTCGGTGGCTCAAAGGGCCTGTTTAGGTAGACACAAGGACTGGGGTTCAATCCCCAGCGTACCATGCCAGCCCCGCGCCCAGGGCATGCTGAAATTGTGACTGAGTCTGGGCATGGTGGCACGTGCCTGTTATCCCAGCACTTGGGAGGCTGAAAACAGGAGGACCACTATGAGTCCAATCTGTGTAGTGAGTAGTGAGACTGTAAAATATATATATATATATGAAAAGCAAACATTTCAGGGACCTTAATCGCACATCTACATATGCATTCTTATACACTTCAATTAAGAAAAATCCCAGAAGTTTCAGAGGAGTTTGAGTACAAGTTCACAAGCCTGAGGGGATCTTTTATCCCTGTAGAGCTAAGTTTTCGACATCATTAAATGGCTGTGATACTCAAGTATGTGCCACGTGACTCCATAAACAGCAGAGAACATGTGACTGGGTGGGGGAGCCATTTCCACTACCCTGCGGAGCAGCTCCGTTTCCCGACAGGATCTGCATGTGATGGAACAAGACACCCTCAAGGATGGAATCACTCTGTACTCTTACTCAGTGTTTGGAAACTCTGAAGATTAACAGTGTAAGAACAAACAGAAACACAAAGGGGCAAATCCGTGCTCGTTCTTCAGTCGAGATCATCTGACATCCCGATTAGTGACTACACAACATCGTCTACGTAAGCACTAAAAACTTTTTTCACATATTGTTTCATACTTGCTTTTATAGAGTTGAAAAAAAAATAGTGCTTTCTTCAATTTATATATTGACTTTAATTCTTTTGAATTCAATTTATGACTTCAGCCAGATGTATCTAAACGAAAATGCAGATTCATACTCAGTATTTTAACAAAAGTAAAAATGAACGCAAGAAATTGCTGTATGTCGTCTTCTGTGACATTTATTCAAGGTGAGTCTTTTTAAAAGTCTTCAAAGCAAATTGTCTCCTGATAAAAGTGAACTACACGTTTAGGCAAATTGATAAATTGAAATTGATTTTAGAACATTTCTTAAAAATATACCTCCAATCTGGAAAATACCCAAATGGGTGAAGTTTAACTTAAAGAAAAAAGGTTAATTAAGGAAGTTGGGGCTATTTTCAGAATTCCAATTCATATACTCTGTTTTCATACTGGTAAACTGTGGTGCAAGTGGAAAATGGGTAGATGAGATGCCTGTTCTTTCTACACACCTAACAATGATCCACCACAATCTTTTATTAAATTGCTCTAGATAAATCTATGAGTCTATGCAAAACTTAGATATTCATTCAGAAACACAGATCACCGAGACTACTTTAAAAGGGCAGCACTGCTTCAGCAATGTATTTGTTAAAGACTTCAAAAGTCAAATAACTTTCGCTGCTTTTATTAGCGCTTTCTCTTCATAGCCAAAGACTTTTATCACGAAACCAAATCTGAAGCTTAATGTCATTTAGTTTATATTTACCGGCTTTCTGATTGTGCTTTGTTTAATAATAGCTGAGTTTTAGACAATTATTTACGTAATTTGCAAATGGATTTAGATTGCTTTCTTCTTCATCATTATCTGAAAGACTGCATGGATTTTACATAATATTGGGATTTATAAGGAAACTGGTTTCATCTGTGAGTTATTAAAAGCTATATTTTTGAAAAAAAATTTATTTTTAACTGACAGATAAAATTGTATGCATTTACTGTGTACAATTTATGTGATCATGTAACAACTTATAGTACCTGGATTAAACTGAAGAGAACCTTTCTGGACTTATACCAGTATTCAGTGCCCTGGTTGCAAACGTGTTGTGGGGCTCCTGTTAAGTCTGAAGCTTTGAGGATGTTTTTCATCATCTACAAATTTATAATCTTACTCTTGCATTATGCTTATGTTACACTGTAGTGGTGACACTATATTTCTGCTTGAATTTTGTTGAGACAGGATCTGGCTAAGCTGTCCAGTCTGGACTTGAATTTGCAATCCTCCTGCCTCAGTGTCCTCTTTCCTTTTCATTGCTAATTATACATTTGCACTTGGTATTTCTTACTGGCTCAGGCTGAAAACTCATTTTTAATTGTGATATAAATGACAAACTAGAGAATGTTTCCATTTAAGACATGAAACATTTATGTTTTGTCCATACATTTTGAAAAACTCATCAAACTTAAGTAACTTCTGACACGTTCAATTAAAAACTAATTTTACTGACTCTGAACTTGAGTGTCTCACCTGCTTTATCTGTGACCCTCAAGTATATTTCCTCTGGAGGAGCATGCCACCTGCCTGCACAAATTGTGGGGGCATTCTGTCCATTTTGAGGTGAGGGCCCATATGTATGAAATATGGAATCCCCTTTCAAGAAAACTCCACTCTTCCAAGCCAAATTATCAAGCTGAGACAGTAACTTAGTGTTACTCAATAACTCCTTAGAAGTTCAACCTCATTGTGGAAAAGTTATTGGTTATACATTTGTAGGCAACTTTTTAAAAGAGCAAAAGTAAGGAAAGAAACTGACTTTCCTTAGTTTCTCAATCTACACACTAGAAAGAGGTGCAGGTGTGACTTGTGTAGACCCGTGGGGTGGAGCTTTCTAACAGGGCTCCACATAGCAACTAATGTAAGAGAAACCTGGTCTGTGTGGTCTCTAACGCCATCCTGCTGAGATCAAGCCTGCCACCTGAACAGTGTTCCGAGGCCAACCTTGGGCTGCCCACCGGGCAACTGCTTCCCTTGAGCTACTGCTGACTGGTATATTTTGAAAAGTTAGATCTTTTTATCAGAATTCTAACTGTTGTGAATAATAAAATGGAAAGAGGCCTTTTCCAAAGGACCAACTGCTGTTATGCATTCAGTGTCACAAGGAACCACACACACACACACACACACACACACACACACACACACATCTCTTAAAATTATCTAGATATATACTACTGATCACTGAAGATATAAGTTTTTAAAATGAATTTCTACACAGTGGTACACAGTATCTGAAACAACTGCTTTCAACAAGTGGTGGCTGTTTTTAATGCAGTAATTTACTACATGTTCCATGGCACCAAAACTCAGTGCACAGCACTGCAGAGAAACTAAATCACTTTATGTACATCATTGCAGTGAAGATTTTCCAGGTGGGACTCTGCACACATATCACTAGAGCAAAGAAAGATGTAGGACATTCAACTTTCAACCAATGTAGAATTAACAGTTTTTTGCTTAACATGTTTAGTACAGGGTTTCACTGCACAGATTGGCCTCATAGTGATCCTCCTGTTTTCAGCGTCCCAAACACTGGGATTACAGGCATGTGCCACCACTGCTCAGTCTCAATTTCAGTCTTGGTGCGCCCCAGGGGGGCAGGACCAGCAGAACAGGCTGGGAAAACACAATTTTAAACAGCACAGTAGAGGAGAAGTCCTGAAAATAAATCTGGACAAGAATCCCACCATCTACATAAATCTGTCCTAGTCCATTTTATTCACCCTGAACAAATCTGATGATTTGGCTCAGTCTTCAAGATGGGAACAAGTCAAGTACCAGTGGAAGCATGGGTTGGAGGTGCTAAGACTGTAACCCATAGTAATGATCCAGATAGCAACTGCTATCCATTAGTTAATGCCACCAAACATAAGCTATAACATTCACACCAGGTGTCGCTGGTGATGGCCATGTTGAATCCCCAAATCATGACCTTTGGAAAGGTGCCCATTCACTCTCCAACACATTTGCTAAAGACCAAAGCTGGCTTGTCACTGACTCACAACGCAGTTGTGCTGTCCATCATCACCTTCTGCATAATTTAGACAGACTCTTAGACAAGCTTTTAAATTTTTTAAAATTTCTTTCCATCAACTAGTATTCTAATAATTTCAGCCATCGTCATAGTCCACAATCTTCCTATAGCTGACTGGAAGTCATCTTCAATTTTCTAGCAAGATGGGGCATTGCCACATATCCAGGCTACCCTTAAATTCTCTCTTTAGCGCATGCTGGCCTCAAACTAGGTGATCCTCCTGCCTCAGCCACCATACCCAACTAGGAGAACTACTTGAAATACTATAAATGGGCTAAGCTTCCTTTCTTTCCTATCCACACCCCACTTTTTCAAGAGCAACAAAACTTTTGTGCATAATAATTTTCAAAAACAAAAATGTAATTCTGATATTTTGCAATCTTTCAACATACTCCATAAATTTAAATATCACACCAAGCACATGGGAAATTATCAAAAGAGAGAAAAAAAAAGACAATGTATGAAACATGTTTAGACTAAAACATCCATAGAGAAATGTGGGCAGAAAACCTACTCATATCCAGCTCCTGCAGAGTGGCTGCTTAGTAAATCAGTCCCTGGCCTACTGTAGACCACAATCTGGAGTGCAGACAGTACTACTAACATAGGAGAAGATAAAGCCTAAGAGCTGTCTGGAATTTATAGTTCTATAGTCCACATTTCAAGTGAGGAAAATGGCACCTGATCCTTACCAACTGAGCACTCATAGGAAACTTCAATATGACCTGGATTTTAATTTCCATAGCCTTCCAGACTTAAAAGAACTTATAGTAAATGAATCCAGGAAAGGTTCAGCCTAAGAAAATATGTGAACTCATACTGTAGTGACTATGATTTCTGCTTCAACAGAGCTGCCAAAGAAAATAAAAGAACCATGCTACAAAGAAGCTAAACTTGATGGCAAAGAAGTGATTTCCCTTAATAAGAGGAATGAATAATGTTTTAATGAAACTGATCATAATCAACAATTGTAGCCACATAATATTGAATTTCTAAATCCCAAATCATGATCTGCCTTGCTTTGTATTAACAACAAAAAAAGTACCTTCTATGTACTAGACCAGCAACAAATGTCTTTAACCCTTAACTTTGTCCTTTTAGAGACAACTTCCAGTTACTTGTAGAGAAAACATCTCCAAGCAGCCCTTGTAACTTGTAAAAGGATACATAGGTGCCTTTCTGTGAGAACTCTCACCCTACAATCTGGCCCTCAGAATTCTCAAATTCCCACCACCTACAGCCTCAGATGCACATGAATGTCCAAGGGTCTAACTATGATTACTTGTGGGTATTTCTCAATGTAAATGCTGTCATTTACCAGCAATGACCTATTTTTTTTTTCTTTTTGTTTTGGTCAAGAACAAATATGCACTAAATGCATCACCGTCTATATTTAACATAATTAAAACCTAATTTAAAATTGAGTCACCATCCACACAATGTCTGTTTAAGGGCAAATACAGGTAAAACAAACTATCATTGGCTATGTAAAGTATCAACTAAACCCGTGCTTGTGGTACTGGGCAACGATTTCCCAAGCACATGGGAAATTATCAAAAGAGAAAAACCGTAAAACTGTTATTTTGTTAAATACAGAGCGCAAGATAATACTTTGTTTTCTTGTTGTAACTGAGCTTCAAGAAACCTCATTTCTCAGACCTTATCTCCTATCCCAAAACTGATTGAATTTCTTAAATTCGCGGTGATCTCTCTTTAAAAACTACTGATGGCCTTTGGCTTTCTATACTGTTTTTTTTTTTTTTTTTCTCAAAAGCTACCAGATAGGCAGGTAAAAAGTAAAACAGAAGACAGAGACATTCTCATGAAGAAGAGAAAACCTACTCTAGAAGGAGGTGGACAGAAAAACCCGTTGAGTCAAATATAAGCTGTGTGCCACCATCTGTGTCCTCCCTGCCATATCTGGGACTCTGTCTCCTCAGCCAGTGAACTTACATAGGATGTGAGGTGTCCAATGCTTGGGCATTTTGTTAACGCAGAGAGGGACACTGGAACAAGCAAGGGTCCTGATGAATGTGGTGCACTGTGGTTCTCCGACCACTGCACTGCACCCCGAGGGCACGCCCCGTGGAGGGCGCCCGCCCACCCCTCCCCGCCCCGCCCTGCAGGAGGGCGGTGTCACTCGTGTAGCTTTGGGGGTGGCACCGCAAAGCCCCGGGCCACCCCCCCCCCGCCCCAGCGCCTCCTACAACCTGAACACTGCGGCCTCCGCCAAGGGGCTCTGAGCCCCGTAGCCTGGCAGGAAGCTCTGCATGGTCGGGGGGCGGGGGGCCAGCACGGGAGTGGGGGGCGCAGGGAGCAAGAAACCCTCTCCTCTGACCTCCAGCGCCGCGCCAGGCTTCTTCTTGAGCTCCTCACACTTCCTGAACTTGCAGATCTGGTGTCCCGTTTTGCGGTTCCTGCAGCTGCTGCAAACGCCGCAGTTGATGAGGCGCTTGCAGGGTACGCACACCCCGCAGCGCTTCCGCTTCTTCTTGGCGGGGTTGGCGCCGCCCGCGCCTCCCGAGGACGCGGGCGACGACGCGGGGTGGCTCTGAGGGCAGTCCGCCAGATTGGCAATCTGGAAGGCGCTGTCCGACACGGCGGCCGAGGCGGCGGCCGGCGAGTGCAGTGCGGTCATCACGATGACGCCCGGCGGCAGAGACAGCCCGCCGAGCGCGGGGATGGCGGAAAATGTGCCCACGCGCTCGGGCAGGTTCATGAGCTCCGCCTCGGCCGCGCCGCACTTGAGCTTGTTCATGCACTCGCCCGCCAAAGGCCGGCAGTGCTCGGGCGCCAGAGGCGACAGGAAGTTCGAGTTGGCCATCTGCAGCGCGGGCTCAGGCGGCGCCGCCTTGGCCAGCCGCTGGGGGTCGCCGCGGGGGTGCGCGCCGGTCCTGCCCCCCGCGCCGCCGCCGCCCCCCGCCGCGCCGCCGCCGCCGCCGCCCCCCGCGGACCCGGCGGGGAGCAGCGCTGGGGCTACCGCGGCGGGGGCCGTGGACGGCGCGGCTGTCGCCGAGGACGCGGGAGGTTTGCGGCCGCCGCCTGCGCCGCCGCCCCCGGCGCCGCTGCCCCAGAGCATGGCCGTGGCCGCCGCAGCCGTGGCCGCGTTATCGCAGCTCCAGGGCGACATCCCAATGCGCGCGGCGGCGGCGGCAGCGGCGCTGCCCGGGAAGATCGGCGTGGTGATGCGTGCTATCTTGGCCGCCTGCGGGAAGGCGCCGCCGCCGCTCTTGTAGAAGGAGGAAGCAAATGAGCGGTAGCGCTCCATCTCCGAGTTGTAATCCACCAGGCTGCCGAGTGCGCCCTCGGGCAGGTGGCTCTCCTTGGGCAGCCCCGGCGCCTCGGGGCCTGGCCCCGGCTCCACGCAGACGTTGGTGTTCATGGTGCAGGGCGGGAAGAAGGGGTGCAGGGTGGAGGTGGGCGCCGCGGGGGCGCGGGGAGGGAGGGAGGGATGGGGGCGCGGGCCGGGGTCCGGCGGTGGCGGTTTAGTCCTCTCGGGGGCGCATTTCCACGCACGGAGAATCCCCAGGCAGCGTCTTCCTGCGCATTATCCTCCAACTGTTACAACTAAAATAAAGAGAGTCATTGCAACCCGCTGCACGAGGCGAGAGATTCCGCACCAATGCACAGCCTCCCCCGCCCGCCGCGTCGCCCGGGGCCCCCGCAGGCCAGGCCGGGTCGTTTGCATCACAATCCGGGCGACGCGCCCCCTCCCCGGGTCCCCGCGCTCCTGGCCCCCTCCCTCCGCTGAAGCTGCTGCTGCTGCTGTCGCCGCCGCGAACCGCAGCTCCTCCCCCTGCTCTCCCCGCTAGCCCTCCGGAGAAAATGCATTAATAGCCCGGACGCCTGGGGAAGGGGACGACGGCGACAACCGCCGAGGGAAAAGGGCAATTGGAGTGCTAAAGACATGCAAATCAGGGGCGACAGGGCGGTACTACCTAGAAGCAGAGGGCATCTAAACATGATGAAATGTGTGAACCAGAGCTGCCAGAGCATGCACAAGCTGTAAAGTAGGAAGCAGCGAGGGCCCTAAGAGGGAAATGAACAGGAAATTAGCAAATGAAGTCCTGGGAAAGTCTACAATGTATCCGAGGATCAACACCATCTAGCACAATGCCACGCAGAACTCAGAGCCTGCCCGCGTCCGAGCCGCACTGAAGAGGCAGGGAGAAAGGAACGACCAGCTGCCACAGTGTCCTTCTGTGTCTGCGGTCATTAGTTTGAATCCCAGCACAGCTGGCTCGGTTAAGGTCTTAATTCAATGGACCAATGACGGATCTCAATTGTAGGAGCCATTTGGTGGTGGGGGTACGAGGGTGGTGTTTTACTTGTTTCAAAGAAAGGACGAAGAGAAAGATGGACTCGATAATTTTGAAAAATGCAAGCAATGCCTTAGGCTTCTCTCCAGAGCCTGAAACCTCGCCAGGATATTCCCCATGCTTTCTAAGGGAGACTGCTCTCTCTTCCAAGTCCAGAGGAAAAACTGAGACTCTTGTTTTGTTTTATTTTGTTTTGTTCCGCTGTGTTTTATTTTTGTTTTTAAGGATCTCTCACATCACTGAATTTACTTGGAGTGAAAGTAGAGGGATCACCTTAAGGCACTCTTTACTCAAAGGAACAACCATTTCAATGAGTCCCTTTTGCTCTTTTACAGAGAAAAGTTTAATAATAACTAGGTATTTGCATTCATCACTGCTTACAAGTCATTACTATGTATAGGAAGAAGTGTTTTAGTTGCTTGTGATAGAGGTGGAGGGACGTGCCAGCCTATTGAGCATTAAAGCCAGGACACCAAGTGTATATTCACCTAAAAATCAGCTTCTTTGTTTCCAGATTTCTTTTTTGCCAGAATATCTTTCTGTGGCATCTTCCAAAGCCCTCAGATTGGTCTAGAAGGTGGAGTTCAGGGAATTCTAAATGGGGCCCAGGAGTTTCAGCCTCAAATATTTAGAGTTGAAAATGGATATCAATTATAGTAATTACACTTATAATTAGACTAATGAACCATTGATGCCCAAACTAAGTGCAAAAACTTCAAGACCTACTGATGAGGCGCCCTAAAATAAATAAATAAATAAATTTTTAAAATGGGTTTATGTAAACAAATCCTTGTTAAGCAAAGTAAATGGAGATAAGGCACCTCTCCCCTGCAGGCGGGATTAGGAGGTAACAGGCGCCTTTCAATCACAGCAAGTCCCTAATCACTCAGAGCCTCCTCCGTGGTTTCGCATTAGGCAAAACTGCTCCCTTCTGAGGTCTGATGACAATACAAAGGGTGCCCCCTAAAAGCGCCCGGTTAAATATTCTGGATGCTGGCGAGGGAGTGTTGCCGGGGCGGGGGGTGGGGGGCACAGCAAGCATATACATACAGCTTCAGTTTCCGCAAATCACACTGTAGCTGCACAAGACCATAATTGCTACTCAGGAAAACTAGTTATGTCAACCATGCAGTAGATAGCGGCACACTGAGTGGACGGAAATTTTTCAATATTTTAGGCTTTTGACCTTGCCCCAAATAAAGAAACAATTCACTGTCCCTTCCTTGGGGCCTCAGACTATTTCCAGACAGAACCTCTCTGGTTGGGCTGACGTCGCCCCCCGCCCTTTCAGGGTTTAAGGCCACCAGGAGCTGGAAGAAGGGACCATGCCCCGACTCCGGTCATCATTGTTTAATCAGTGCATCTGCGGAGCACGGAAAAGGTACCTAAGACACAGCTATTGTTTGGGGTTTTATTTAAAAACAAAATACACACACACACACACACACACACACACACACACACACACACACCCCAATGGCTGTAGTTGTACAGCGAGGCTCAGCCAGACATCCACACTTCACGACGCTGCTTCGCCTTTAAACAATGTGACCGAGCTGGAGTCTGGGTTCCCGAGACACTGGGATCAAAGGTCACACTGAACCTTCAGGGGGAGGGGCGGGTGCAGATCAATTAATAAATTCGTACGGGCGCGGTTTGCATCGCCGGCGTCCAGCATGAATAATCTACTTTCACAATCCCAACGGACAGCAAACATTTAAGAGAGAGAAAAAAGAAAATAAATAAATAAAAGAAGAGAAGGAAAGCCAGAGAGCGAAAAGAACAATCACTTACCAGTCTCTTTTTATTTGGGGAGCCTTAGAATTTGCAGACGCGGCCAGTCTGCCTTAATTAGTCGCACATCACCCCTAACACAAAGAAACACGAATCCGGGCGCGCCTCGGCGGCTCCTAGTGCCAACTTTAATACTTGTAAACAAACTGTTGGGGAGAAGGGGGTAAATAAATATGCGGATCAAAAGAAAAAAAAATACCTGTAAATGGCTTTTTTTTTTCTTTTCTTTCTTTTTTTCCCCCCCTGTTTGCGGAGAGGAGGAGGAGGGGGGAGGAGGAGGACGAGGAGGAGGAGGAAGAAGAGGAGGAGGACGACGAGGAGGAGGAGGAGACGGCGCAGCGCAGGGGGCGGAAGGAGGCGGCGCGGAGCGACAGTGTCTGCGCCTGGCCGGTCGGTGCGGGAGGCGGCGCGGGACTCTCCTGCCTCTTCCTCCCACTCCCGCCCTCTCCCGCTTTGCTCCCCTCCCCCTCTGTTTGTGTGTGCGTGTGCGGGCGGGGAAGGAAAGAGCCGAGGTGTGCGGGGCGGGGGCGGGGGCGCGGATCCCGCCGACGATTGGCTGCGGGGCGCGGCGCGGGGTGCGGGGGCCCCCGCCAGGCCTGTCCCCTCACCCCCCGCGGGCTGCGCGCTAGCCTTCTCCCGCCTCTCAGGCCGCCTCCCGCTGGCCCAGGCTGCGGGGGGCCGGGGCGGCACCAGCGCTCTGCGCGCGCCCTGCGTGTGTGAGTGAGCGCGCGTGTGCAGGGGAGGCGCGTGTGTAAATAAACTTGTCTGGGTTTGCTGGCTGGGCTGGGAAGAGCCGTGCAAGAAGCAGAGAAAAGGTCGCGTTTGTTTGAAGAATGCGCCCTGCTAGCTCCCTACCACATGCTTTTAAATAATCCTACTGCCATTCCCAGGGAGACTTAGAAAAAAAAAAAAAAGAAAGAAATAAAAGACAAATGATTATCGTTGGAGACGGGGTCAGTACTCTGAATGCTCAGACCCTGGAAATATTAGTACCGCATGCCACAATGAGAAAATATTTAAAAGAAAAATGATACTGTGATGCTTGACCGCTTGATTGACCTCAAAATCAAAATCACCATCTCCCCTCCCCCTTCTCCCCCTACTCCCTCCTCTTCCTCCCTCTCCTTTGTCTCCCCTGCCCACCAGTCTCTCCCCCCCAACCTCTTTTCCCCACTTTTCCTATTCCATCTGGTACTTCCAAGGATTAAATCAGATTTTTGACTCACTGTCCTGTTTTTAATTCCAAACTTTACTTTAAAACTACTTTTAAAACTAAGCCTATTTTATAACAGTATGTGGTTGACAATTCACTTGTTGTCTTTTGGGAAAAATAGACTAATAATGGAAAACTAAATCTTTTTATGGTAGGTCCAGTAGAATGAAGGCTCCTAATTGCAGCTGTGGGTTTAGCTCCATACTGAGACCTCAAGGAAGCGAGTTCTGCCTGCATCCATCCAACAGAGCCCACCCAGTGGACACCAACAGCAACGTTATGGAATGTGGTAGAAAATCGCGAATCCTTCAAAATAACTTCCACACGAAAACCTCTGTTAACAGTGACTAATGATAAAGCCTGAGTAAGAAAAACATTCTTCCAGTGAAGTGGGTTATGAGGCAGAATGTGGTTTTGTATTAAAATTAAAAATGTATCCTGGAGGAGTGCAATAGCTTTTTTTTCCCCAAGAAGGAAGAAAAATATGATATTTCCTTACATTTCGTGGAAGGATGAAATGCTGAAGGACATTTTAAACCATGTTACATTTGAGTTTTCAAAAAGTTGACCTTGACCGTATGAAACTCTGCTGATCTTGTCAAGAGTGTGGGTAAATGGTGAGACCCAGGCATGCAGCAGCAATGGGGTGCAGGGGCCCAGCGACTGAAGCCAGACACAGATGACTATGGGGACTCCTTGGTGCACAGGCATATCTTGTCCTTTAAAAAAAATCATTTTAGTTTTAAGCAGTTATTTGTCATTTAATAATTAAGTTAATAAGATAATTTCTCACTTGCGCAAAGCCCTCCTATAAGGAAAGGAAGAAATTTTCCATTGGACTTTTTCTGTGATCAAACTGTTGCTCCCTTTTAATGAGTGAATGTACCCAAGGAAGATGCTAGATTCTTAAGCATCTTTTGAAATGTTTTAAATGTCAGACTCATGTCAGAAGTTTTGAAGTTTGTAAATAAATAGGTTTTTTTAAAAAAAAAAAAAACAAAAAAAAAAAAACAAATAAGGCATCATGTTCTCTTATGCCAAAGTTTTCCTTCTGAAAATTTTCCTTCTTGGAAATTTTTTTTTTTTTCCGCTTTCCTTTTTGAGAATCTTGACACTCACTTTCAAAATGAAATTTTAAACAAATGAGAGAAAATCCACTCTAGATTCCCAAGATTCTTACTTTCTAGCAGACAAAAGAAGCTCTGACAGCCTTAATAATAATGGCCACTATGAATGACCTGTCTGTATGAGACTGTTTTAATTTACACATACTTTATTTGTTCTTATTAGAACCCTATGATGTAGCTATCTTACCTCACACACAAAGAATTTGGGGCCCAGAAAATCCAAACAGCCCACATTAGCTCATAGAACTGAAATTTGTTCCCAATCCTGACTCCAAAATCTTATAACCTCTGCCCCAGTCTCACAATCAATAACTAATTAATCAACACACTTTCCTAGATATAACCTTAGCTTTAATTATGATTTGAGGTTCCTCAGTAATATCACATTAATTGATCATGTAGGAGGAATTATAAACAACTTAGCTCAGGGCTATGGTGGAACATCTGATATAGGAGTTTGATTGCATCCTTAGCCAAGTATGAAAAAGGTGCAACTCTTTTTCTAGTCCCACCTTTAATTATCATTTTACACTAGGTTAGACACATGTATATCTGCCTTTTTCTCAATAGTCGGTGTCCTTTGTTGTCCTCTCCAAGACGTCTGTCAAGGTTCTGATAGCAGCTGCTGAGAACACATAATGCTCTGTTCCTTCTCCTGTAAGGAGCACTAAAGCCAACAGTTGATTCCCTTCAACATGAAGGCCTGCTAAAGCTTCGAACCACCAGGAAGGGGGTCTGTGTCTTTACTCTGTTTTTTGTCTTTTGTGATCAGAAGCAGCAATGCAGGTGCTATATGAATATAATGATGAGAAAATGGAGTTGCAGCCTGCGTGTCACTTGAAAAGTGGACCATAGGCTACTTGGCTCTTGTGCTATGCTGTGAAACAACACAGTGTCCAGCTGATGTCAAGCAGCACCTTGCCCAGTGTCATTGTCCTTTCCCGAGTGTCTCTGAGACACTGTCTAATCCTGATTTGAAAAGCAACCTCCAGATGGGTGCCTTTGCTCACAGAGCAGTCCAAGGTGGGAGTTTCAGGTCAGAAACTGCTTCCCTCCACACGTGGTTTAGAATCCAGTTTTCTTCAGTCTTGGGGCTTTGCCACCAGTTCTAGGAAACTGGCAGAGGGTGGAAGAGGAGGCAGAATAGATTGTCAAAAACCTTGGCCACACACTGCAAATAGCAAGGGGGCAGCCACTTCCCAGGTAAGAATCACTGGCTGGTGAGTACAGAAACAATGTGGGTGGCCAGCAACTGGGAACTGCAAACTGAGAAACAACAGAAGGAAAATAAACGAGGTAGACTGCAGGATGCAAAACCTTGCCTTGGGATTCCCTCAGGATAGAGAGGTGCATGTTACCACCTTAGAGAGACTAGCCAAAGCAGGATCAGAATGACTTTGGAAACCGTGGCAGCTGTAAATTGTGTTTTCTAAGATGCCTATTTTCCAAATTAGAATAAATATTCAAATATATTTTATTAAAGAATTAAGAAGGAAGGAATAACATATTCAAAGGAAATGCAGCATATCTAAAATAAAGTTACTAAGAGACAAGTCTTAGTAACTACAAGTTACAATAAGTTGGTAGATTTTTTTCAAAGGTAACTTTTATCTTTACCTATCCTCCACCATTGATGGGCTTCCTCTCTCTCCCTCTCTCTCTCCTTCTCTCATATGTGCATGCGCGTGTGCGCACACACACACACACACACACATCCAGGTCAGGAGAGAGGCATGTGCCCTCTCAACTTCCATACAAGGACCCAGGTCTCAGCTCCTTCTTTTGGTCTCTGGCACCTCACTATCTGGGATTTTTACTTAGTTTTCCTTTTCTTTTGTTTCTTTTTTTAAATGAAAAAATGAAACAAAATTTCACAACAAAATAACAGCAGAATAACAAGACAATATTTAAAACACTGTATACAAAAATGTTTTACAAAGAAGAAAAAATAGTTAAAAATTGTGCATCTAAAATTAATATAAGACAGGCATGGTGGTGGACGCCTGTAATCCCAGCACTTGGGAGGGTGAGGCAGGAGGATTGGTGCGAGTTCAAGACCAGCCTGGGCTACAAAAGTGAGCTCAAGGCCAGCCTGAACTGCATAGTGAGACCCTGTCTCAAAAAGACAAGTAATAATAATAATAATAATAATAATAAAATTAAATTAATATATACTTCTCAGATGAAGAAATACAAATGTAAATATATATACATATATGAAAAAATGTTCAACATTATTGATCACTTAAGAAATGCAAATTAAAACAACACCAAGATTTCATCTCACCTCAGAAAGAATAGTTATCATCAAGAAGTCAACTAATAACAAATTCTGGGCCTGGAGAGATAGTTCAGTAGAATAAGTGCTTGCCTGGCAAGCATAAGGGCCTGAGTTCAATCCCCAGTTCAAAAAAAAAAAAAAAAAAAAATGCTGGTGAGGCTGTGGGGGAACAGGAGCCCTCTTCCATGTTGGTGGGAGTAGACTGGTACAACCACTGTGAAAATCATCGTGGAGAATTCTCAGAAAGCTAGGTCCCATTCAACTGAGTTACTCACTCCTTGGTATTTTTCTAGGAGAACTGAAGACATCATACCACAGCAATATATGTGCACCCATGTTTATAGCCGTGCAATTTGTCATAGCAAATCTTGGAAACACCCCAAATATCTATCAACAGAAGAATAGATGAAAAAGTTGTTATATGTTTGCATATAGAGTATTGCTCAGGTATAAAGATAAGCTCAAGGCTTTTATGGGTAAAAGAATTCAACTAGAGATCATATTCATAAGTGAAATACATCAGACTCATGTCTGTAAACATCACATTGTTTCTCTAGTGTAAGAAATGGAAAAAGTAAATAAGATGCAAAATATACAACATGCAACATTTAAGCTTGAGCATCTGACTTACTTAACATTATAGTCTCAAGTTGCATCTACTTCACTATGATTGTCTCAAGTCAACTTTTCTTTGTGGCTGAGATTTTATTTATCTTAGTCCAGTGCAGGAGTTTGGGATTCTTGACTTTAGGAGATGTCTCCTACTCAGTTCTAGATCTCACCACATCAATAACACCTGCCTTGTAGAAGGTCCCTCACCTTCTGTGCCAGGCATGTTGACATAAGGTGACAAGCATAAAATGTCTAGAAGTCAGCACTCCCTTTTCCATGGGATAAAAATACAGCATTCATAGTGTCATGTCCACAGACCTTTGTTGGCAGGCTATATCTTTTGAATATTCTGTTATATTCTCCATGAATGCTACTCCACATCCTCTCCTCCCCCAAAATATGGTTTGCCTTAAGGCGACTCATAGGGGAGTGATCAATTTACAAAGAATAGTTATCTAGGGTTGTTTACATAAAAGAGACTTATGAATAAAATGAATCATTATAATGGAATAGTTTAATTGTCTTCCTAGAACATTTTAAGAGCATAAAGTTTTTTTAGGACTCAACACTGAGATTTGACAAAACTAGTTCTTAAAAATCACTATTCTGTACACTTGTTATGTTCTTTCACTTCTAATTAAATATCGCCGCATCATTGTGATAATGCTGACCTGCGCATTCCAGTGTGATACTTTTAACCTCCAACATAGTCGGCCACATGCTCAGTGATGCTTTTCCAGCTCTCAGCACCCTCTTTCAGCATCAGTGTAATGACTAGCAGGATGCCTTGATAGAGTGCCACCGTTAAGAATAAAAACTCTGACAATGGAGCATAATGAAAATAATGGGCTTACAGGTCAAACCCATTACCCTGGCCTCATTAGCACCACATTCAAATCACCTAAGCTAATCAAGTACTGCACATTTGCTTTTTTTATGTACAGTTTGGACACTAAAAACATATACCAAGTTTATCCTGGGCATTAATTTTTAGAATTATTCTTTGTAAATGATCCCAAATTTGATATTGCTCTATTCTAATTTTTAATGTCTTTCATTGCCATATAAAGCCTGTTTCTATAAAATCATAGCTCAGATACTCATAGGAGCATAATAGGAGCTGTCAACAAACACACAATCCTTCCTTTGCTCTCTCTATATATGAATAGGCTTTTCGTTAGAGATACTCTTTTGCTACTTTATCATAAGTGCCTGTTATGCCTTACTTGTTGGGCTGTTAAGAAATACAGGCAATAATATTTCATTCTTAAATTTATTAAAATATTTATTTAATATAAGAGCTCATTATGCAGCTCAGGCTCCTAGTGATCCTCCTGTCTCCACCTTCCCAGCTCTGGGTTTACGTAGTTGAGCCATCCCATCATGCCCCGTTTCAGTGGTTGGCTTAGTGTGGCACAGCATGGCATGCTGTACTGGGAATCAAACCTGGGTCTTTGAACTTGCCAGGCAAGCACTTAGACAGCCATTCTATCTCCCTGGCCCTATTTTATATTGTTTTCAAGATATTTTTCATCAAACTATTTTTATGAAATAATGACTTAATGCAAAACAAAACACCAACTCATGGTAAGTAGCTTCTAGGAACTAAGAGATCTGAACACTAATTTGTAATTAGAGCCACAAGCTGTCCTCTGACATTTCACTTTTCTTCTGCGTAGCAGAGGGAAGGAAGCTTGATAAGGGTACCAGGATCTATAGCTACCTGGCCCTCTGGGGGTGGAAATGGGGGGGGGTCCCCATCTTATTAGAAAGGAAAATAATAGTCAGGCAATACAAGTGAGGAAACAAGGTGGTGAAATGTGAAGATCTGTGTTAACCAGATCATTAGTTTAACAACTTTTGTGATAGTGGTCTGCGTCCCTTGACAGCAGATCAGGAGGGAGCTGAGGCAGCTCCTGCTCTTAGCCACTCTCTTTTGCAGACAGTCTTCTCTGACAAGATCCACAGGACCTTCGGAACCATGTAACAGAGATCCTACTCCCTGTACTCAGGTACCCAGCACCCTCTGAGCTACCTGGAAAGGGATGGGCTGTCCGTTCACCTTGGGCTTCTGGGTGACACTGGACATTTCACTACTGGGACTCTGGATCCTGAAATGTTGAGACAGGTCTAGTCCAGTTATACAAACAAATGAACAAATAGAGCAATGATCTCCCAGGATACTTAATAATAGAATTCTAAAAATCACCTTTTAAATGCATAAAACTAGATTTATGGAAGTCGTAATTTTAAGATTTATAATATAAACTTTGAAACTAAATACATTTAAGCCATTCTATTAAGTAATATGAATTCAGATCTTTATTTTTCATTTGAAAATTTAATAAACCATAGCTCATAAACATGTTTGTGAACATTATTTTTTTTCCTCCGCAACTTGAAATTTCAGACTTCTAGCATAACCCCGGTATTTTCAGTAAAGGTATTTGGATATTTTATTTCAAATCAAAACCATTTTTATGGCTTTAAAAATGTGTTTCCAATGTGTTGCTTATCTTTAATTAACCCTTCAAAACATTCTCTTTTTCTTTGTGGAGAGGAAGAATTCAATATAACACCCCAGACTTGTACATGTTCGATCCAAGGATGACTCTTCAAGTGCTGACCTTTGTTATGCCATAGGTAAGGCATCAATAAGAGAGACTTCGGTCTACTGCTTCTCTTTCCAAGCTGATCACAGCCTCTGCTGTGCTGCTCTGGAGTATGAAGGGTACTTTACGTGTCTTAATTTTTTGACTTACTGATAGATTTAGCTAGACCGATAATTTAAATGGAAAATGTTAAAGTAAATGCAGTTAATTGAATGGTGGATGCATATTACCTTATTCATGGTGTGTGCACTGCTCATGTAGATATTGTTCCATGTTGTCTTCAAGCTTCCCTAATCAATTTGCAGCTTCACTTCTCAGTGTTCAAGTTTTCGCAGTCTGTAACTATTTCTTCTAGACGTATACATAGAAGGATAAGTTTAGAAGGAGAGAAAGAGAGGACTAGACAAGGAGAAAATGCTTCTAGGGGAGTAATCCAGTGTAAGAATCCGTAGCTTATTTGCCACTCTGGGCCATACAATCTTACTCTGACCTTGGGCATTTGAAGTGTCAGTTTGTCAGCCTGGAACATCCATTTAATTGTAGTAATTAGTTATCTCACAGGGTTTGTGAGGTTCAATTAATGTTAGCAAAGTGTTAGAGCTATTTAGTAGAATAGTTGGATAGGAAACAAACTACCTGAAAATCGCACCCTCCCCCCCTCCCATGTCATACCTCACTTATCATGTTCCTTTTGGATTTTCTTCAGAACCAGTGTGCCATTTATTGCTTCTTTTATCTCGTTGCTATACTCATGGTCTTTCTTATTTGAGCTTCCCCGTAAATGAAAACCAGCTCTGTGCCCGCTTCTCTCCAATGGTGCATTCACCTTCTGTCCAGGGGCTCCACAGCCCTGAACCAGAGTGGTTTGAGAACAGCAACAGTACTTGAGCATGTGGCGATCCACTTTCCCTTCACGTGAGAACTAGAAACTCCCCGTGCTCCAACTGAATTCAATTTCAGTACAACTTTTATTTGGATCTGTGGCTTTGGAGAAACTGAATTAGAATCCAAATTCTTCCAAAAACTGAGAGACCACCATCCTGTTGTCTACATGTTACTGATGACTCCATGCCATCTAGGCCTTTCTTGGAAGTGCTAGAATTTGTACCCAGCCTCTGAGGACATCTCTGAGAGCTACCTAAGGCCCAGCAGAGCCTGGTCTGGACTCCAACCCATTGCTCTGCCAGCCAAGTTGTGTGCCAGTTTTCACTTCCTCAAAGTACTTTTGGGATCATCAGCAGCCTGGCCACGATCCCAGCTTTAAGTCTATTAAGGAGAACACTGAATGTCATTGCCACACTTATAACTATTCAAAAATAGCATCCTGTCTTTGAAATCATACCCCACAAGATAATAGCTAGATTAAGATTAAAATTATATTCAATTTTATCTTTACCTTTTTTTTTTCTGCGGTGCACTCATTTCACCTGAACCACATTTCAACATGAAGTAATTTTCAAATAGGATGTAAATAATATGAAAATTTCAATTGCATTAGCTCACTGAAGCTGAAGCAGGAGCTACATTTAATAGAAAGTTAGCAAAATGACTAAAACAGTAATGCTCACTGAATGGTTGGAATACTGTGTTTCTTCCTCTAAGGGCTACTAGTCTAAAAGAGAGGCCACTGTTCAAGGCAAGCATCTTTCTGTTAACTGCTAGTATTTTGTAATATTATATTGCTTGAAAAGGCTGGGGGTTTTGTCACCTCTTTCTAACTTGGTTCATTTAAGATGCAGATAACATGAAGATATTTCCTCTGGAGATTTTGTTTTTAAAACTATCCTAGGAGTCCAGTGATTCTTGGCTACCTTATAGTCATGAAAGAGAAACAATAGTGTTACCCAATGACACTGCTAACTGATTTACACAAGGTTTAAAAACCTTTTAACAAGGTTTCAAAAACGCAAAATTTGAATAATATCGAATGAAAGCCAAACCTACAAACATTGTACCACCTTCTAATCTACTTGGAAAAGAAATCAGATGTGTATACCCTTTAGTAATACAAAAACTGTATTCTCCAAGCATAGATACAAAGAATGTTGTCCGAGCTCTACTGCCTACAGATAAGGGAAAATTAGACCAATTAGTCTAAGTGATGAGATCCTAGAAGGGCGTGCTCCAGGCAGAGACCAACCAAGAGCAGGTTATTCTGGGTCTCAGTCACCCCCATTCCCTTGGCTGCCCCCTCAAGCTGGCATTCTTCATAGTCACTCTTGCAGGTCTCCAGGCATGGGAGCAGGAACAGCTATTGTTTCTGTGCATGCCTCTGCTATGGAGATCTGCCTAGAGGGGCTCCTGCTGACTTTCTCTCTGATGCAGCTGGCTGATCAAGGTCACTTGGCCACTGATTCATTCTCAAAGACATTGAGAGGGATAGAGAGAGAGAGAGAGAGAGAGAGAGAGAGAGAGAGAGAGAGAAAGAGAGAGAGAGAGTCTCCTAGGATCTACCATCTCTGGGAATGAAAGTGGCTCATCCTGTAGAAGAGGACAGTGTGGAGCATGGAAGGACCCTGTCAGTTCAGTGAAAGAGGGGAAAGGGTCACACACTGAGGGTGAGCCAAGTGGCAGCGTCTGCTTCTTTACATGACTATTCTATTCTACTGTGTTAGAAAAGCTGCCCAAACTTATATCTCATGAGTCATGCCAGAAGTTAGTTTACAAGTAACAGCACTTTATGGGAAGAAAATTAGTGAAATACAATTTTAGATATAGATATCTATACGCAGAGATGGTGTGTAGCCACATAGCTTTTGGGGCAAGATTCCCATGTATTACCTATCTTTCTGGAATTCTTCCTCAGGTTCACAGCTGTAAATCTTTTGTCTTGTGCTATCTAAACCAAGCACTATTTGCACATTAGAGATACCCAGGGGCTGGGGGCTGAGAAGTCTGGAAGTGAGGAGAAAGCAAATGGACTGGTGACATTAAAGGGAATCTAGAGAAGAATGTTATAGAGTTGCAGCATGGTACATTTATTTCCATAAACCAGTCCATTTTCAATATTTTCTTTTTTACATCTTTTTCCTGGTCCTTAAAACTATTATCTTAACATATCTGTGATACATTATAAGTGAAGTAAGTAGCCAGTCTTTAAAATTTCAAGTTGATCCCCACACTGACTCAAATTTGCAAAGATCTGGCATAATTTAAAAGTAAATAAATAGAAGCAACACTTAACAGAAGGTCCTTAACATAAACAAAGCTGTGCACGTTTTGTTTATTTATGGGATCCATGCAAAGTGTCACATTCACTTAGAAATATTCAGCATGAGAGTGATTGATTTGAGAAATTGAATGGTGTTAAGGAACATACCATTCATTAAAATTAAAAGTTTGTTCAAAAGGAAGAATCGGTATTTCTTGCACTCTTAAAATTGGAAAAACATTCTTACCTTTCATATTTTAATGCTCTCTGTGAGAAAAGTGGAGAACTTTTCTCAAGAATACATTTGAGCTAACATGTAACAAAACATTTGAGCTAGCATGTAACAAACTCCACCACTCACAGGACACTGGTGTGTTCCTCTTCAAAAGGTATTTAAAAAAAAAAAACAAGTGTCAAATCCCCTTCATTAATTTTTGTCACTTAATTCCCTTTGACTTCCTGCAAAGATAGTACTGGTTCAGTCCCTAACCGAGAGGAATTTGCATTCTACTGTTACCTGTTTATGTGGCCGATAGTCTATTGAACTTCTGTTACACCCTGAATTACTCTCTACCTTATTTTCATTGAATAAATATTTGTTGGACACCAGTTATGTACATGTTAAGGTGTCAAGTTATGAGGGAATGAGAAACTGTCCATGGGAAAGAGACAGTTTAATAAAAAGTGCGAGGAGAGCAGTAATGCACACAACACATCTAGTGTCAAATATTCTCACCTCTTTTACACAAGGAGGACTTTAAATGAATATATGTAAAATGTAACTGAAAACAGCCTTGGAGAGGTTCCAGAACGGAAGTGTAAGTAGAGTGCATTGAGAATGAACAGGGATGGCCGGACGTTTGGAGGGAGGAGGGATGGAGACCTCACAGGAGAAGTCTTCAAGTTGGCAAGAAGAAAGGGTGCAGAGGAGGAGGGAAGGAATCGTATAAGGGGAACAGCAGAAACTGAGAGAGCAGCAGGGATTAGAGCAAATGGGGTGCTGCTGACTGTGGCTGCAGTCCCAATGCTGCTGAAGGAGTGGGAACTAGAAATGGGAAGTGAGACCCAGGAGAGAGAGAGTGACACTGAGGAGAAGGAAGATTGATTGGCTCAGAATTTTTTTTTTTTTTAAGAAACCATTAAGTTTTGCAGTGTTGAATTTGTGTACCGCCAATTGTAGGTCTTGTTTGTTTGTCTTTCGAAAAGCACCTCTAGCTTGGATTGGAAAGGAGGATTTAGAAGGGAAATACACTTTATCTGTGCAGAATAGCTCAGACCCTGAGCTGTAGAAGAAACAAGAAGACCATGCAGACATGTGACAAATGCTGGATGGTTTGTGTAGGGACAGATGTGCTTCAGAAGATGAGAAAAGCTGAACCAAATACAGTCACCCGAATGCAAATAGTGACAGGAAACCACAAAAGGAGCTGATGAGTGGTGCGCAAAATGATGGCACAAATGTTCTGCTAAGCCTTGGAAGAAGCTGCGGGGTGCAGTCCTGGTGTTGGACTCAAATGGTTTTGGGTTTTGTTTTCATTACTAACCAGTTGGAGCTGAGATAACAAACTTCCACTACTAGTGCTCCTCTGAATGCCTCCCTATAACTGGCTTTTGATTATTCATATGCCAAAACTATAGTTGCTGTCTAACTAATGGATGGGACGTTGTTACCTATCTTATGTAAAAAGACAGAAACTAGAGGCTCTTGTATAGCTGAGCTTATCCTGCATAAAAGCTAACAAAGGTGCCAATGTGGAGGATGCTATTTCCATAAAGAGAGAATTTCAGGGTACTGTAGCTGCCTGGGTAACCCTACAGCTGGGTCTTTGTCCTCCAGACAGTGGGAGCCCCACACCCTCACCCTGCACACCCTCTGCTCCCCTCCCCCACCACTGGCCAGGAACAGCCACAGCTCTTCTTCTTCTTCGTGCTTTTACACTATTTTTGCTGGTCACAAGCAGAACTCCAGACTTTATTTTCTATATTCTAGCGCCTCTATGGCTCTGTATGAACATCCTTCTGTCTCCCACTCACCCTGACTCCTGAGGTTTACTGGCAAACATCCTCAGCAACTCTGTTGTTTTCATTAGCTCCAGGGACTCACGGGAATGTGGTTCTTTGTGTGTGTGTGTGGGGGGGGCGGCTTTGGGTCTCTGCTTCTTTGCTAGCATGACAATGGGAAAGGTTCATCCTTGTTCCTCCTTGTGACTGAACACTATAATAATAATAACACTTATTATTATTATACCACCCTTATAATAACACTTGGACTACTACCTTCTGTGATTTTTAAAAATCACCTTTGAAATTATGGGCTTCTCACTAATCTTTCTTTAAAATGTTAGCCTTGGCTTCAGGCTTGCTCTACCCTAGCTCTTTTCTTGATTCTGAACATTTTCAGTATTTAGTGTCTAATTTCTCCTCTTTTTAAAAAAATTTAAATTACTTTTAATAAGAAATTATAATGTGACAGTTTCAAAACATGTTAGTAATGTATTACCAATAATTGATACAATGCATATTGTTGTCCTCATTATAGTTATACAGAGCACAGAGTGTAAACATGATAAATTTTCTAATGGTAATAGTACAATAGATTTCTTCTCTTTGAGCTAAGAGAAGGTAGTTGTATACATAGTCAAATATTCCATAATTGCAGTGGGTTCCTGGCAAACCTGGCCATTGGGGAAGCTGTTGACTAGCTGTTACAGCTCAGCATACTAAACTACCTTTATGTTTTATACATAAAGGTAGTTTAAACTTTTCTGCTAATTCCTCCTCCTTGACCACATTCATTCATAGACTATTTCTCCCACCCAATCCTGGTCCCTAAACTCTAAGTTCCCATTCTAGGCCTGGTATGGCTTCATCAGCTCCTATTTTATAGATCACTTCCTCAGGTCCTTAGTTCACAAATATCCTTCAGCCACCTCTCTCATGGGACCTAAAACCCTTGAATGTCTTCATTGCTGCGCACTACTCCGGCCTTTGCCTTCCTGCATGCTCAGCTGGGCAGATCAGTATAAACACCCCATGCTATCATTCTTAATTTTCTGTCGTAACTCATTTTTAACACTTAATGTAGACTTAATCCACTTATCTTTCTCTTGACTAAGCTGGCCAGGCAAAACTGCTCTGTTTAAGCACAGTTTATGAAATGATGTTGCTTTTGTTTTCTTTCTGTCTTGTGTTTTCTCTCCTCAACCTGTAATACTATCTCCTATTCTTTGTTTTAATTCCTTCTTCTACTGAGTTCATAGAAGCTACTGGAAGGAAGTTTCCAGAGGCCTCTACTATCATTTCTACTCATGTTTAGAATCTGGACACAGGTATTTTTTCTTTTCTCCTATTAGAGTGAACTCTGTGTGCTCCAATGTAAAGTGGGCTCTCAGGTCCCACTGTACCTTGCCTACTCTAGCCCTGATCAAGAGCATCATTCCTTTCTTACTTTAAGATTAGGCCTGTTGACTACATCGTTATTGTCAGTATGCAAAACACCTTTGTTTTGTTCAATTGACGTTTTAACATCTCCCCCATCTACCTGTGACTCTGCTCGTTCCTTTGACAGGACAATTTCTCCAGACAGTGTATGCAACACCACATTTCCTCTCCTTCACCACTGAGCCCTGTCCAGTGAAGGTCTTGGGAAGATTTCCAACAACTGCACCTTGTTAAGTTCAAAGAGAATACCAATCCTCCTCCTCCTCTTTGAGCCATCAGCTGCATTTGACATTTTCTTCCTACTGGTTTTAGGAAACTAATCTCCTAATTTATCTCTTATTTTGCTAACCCCTAAACATAGGGAAGATTTGGGACCTGAACCTTGTATTACTTTTTCTTACCTGTGAATGCTGCATCCCTTCCTCATCTCACCTAGGCTCATGGCTTCAAATTTCATCAGTATCCTGAAGATGCCAAAATGGAAACTTCCAATTTGGATTTACATATTTAATGACTTAAAATAAAATTTCACTTGAATGATCTAACACTGAACACCTTCCCCACTAACTGGCCCCAAAGTGGTCCTTAGTTTTTGCCAACTCCATGCTCTTGGTTGCCAGCATCAGCAATGTCAGTATCACTGTGTGCCTTTAGCTTCATGGTGATAAGCTTCATAGCTGAAGCATGCCTGGATAGCTGGTGGCAAGACTTGCTCTCGATGTGTGTCTGTAGGAGTGTTTCTGCAAGGGGTAAGGGGCTCAACCTCTAAACCTCATCTGGATCCCTTTTATCCAGGTGCAACTTCCAGTCTCTAGAGGGCTCTTTTTTGTGGCCTCTACCTTCCTGGGCCTTTGGTTATCAGTCCTCCTAGGTTTTGGTTCTCTGGACCCAGTCTGGGCCTCTGCTCTGCTAGTTCACATAGGTAGGTGGTGGGGTGGTAGCTGTACAGTGCTGCCAGATTTCCTTCAGCTTGAATACAGCAGTGTAGGACTTCTCTGCTCCATCATCCTGTTTGTCTGGTAAGAGCCACTTCTCTGTAGTGTCCAGAGAACCTTGACTAATAAATCTTTTACTCTCCATATCTGATTAATCAATAAGTCCTATTTGTGTCACCTCTAAAATTTGGGAAGAGAAGGATTTATTGCCCATCTCGTTAACCTCCTAACACTAATGGGACCAGTCTTCTTCCCACACCAATCCAGGCATGCCCAGCTTTCTCACCAAATTGTTGTAATTTTTCTGTAGAATTGATCAAGTTTTCTATGAAAATGTGCTATACTTCCTAATTTCCACCTTCATGTCTCTAAAGAAAGTCCCTTGCTCTGATGAGGACTCTGAAACTTTGCATGTATTGAGATCAGCCAGTTCAGGAGGATTGATACCGTGTTTCCAGTGCTTCAAGTTTGGACAACTGTGAATGGCCAGGCAAACCCTAGAGATCCCAGCAGGATCAGCTGATACTTCAACTTCTGCCCATAGATCATATATATATATATATATATATATATATATATATATATATATATATATATATAATTGTCTTTTTGAGACAGGGTCTCGTTATGCAGTTGAGGCTGGTCCTGAGCTCACTTTTGTAGCCCAGGCTGGTCTCAAACTCGCACCAATCCTCCTGCCTCAGCCTCCCGAGTGCTGGGATTACAGGCGTGAGCCACCACACCTGGCCCCGTAGATCATATTAGCTTCCAAGACTTCAACTCAATAATGCTTAAATACACCAATGTCTTAATATCAGAGTGCCATAAAATCTGGACCCTGATTTTAGTGCTGAAATTGATGCTAGAAAGAAGAGTCTAAGATGGCATGAATGAGGTTGGTCACCTACCAACCAGATGTCACTGGACAGCAGGAACAGTTTAAGGTCCAGACATCCAGTTCCAGGGAAAGCACTAAACTTTTCAGTGGCATGTAGCACACAGTAGATATTTAAAGGAACTTGAATGTTTCTGGAACCCTATTTCGGGTGCATTCGAATCTCAGGGATAATGGTGATTTTGAGCAATCTGAAATGCAATGGCTATTTCGGGGCCAACTGATACCCTGGAGAATGGCAAGAGAAGTTGGAAGGTGATTAATCACTGTTCCAAGTAGAGAGTGAAAGTTGAAGATTCAGCATGTAATTCAGTATTTGATTAAAGAGGAGCAGAGCAGTTTAAAAAGAGGAATTCTGCACCGCAGGGGATCTGCTATACCAGTGTCAGGCTAGATAAGTAAGAAAAATTTGGAAATCTATGTCATATAAATATAGGTTTGTGCTTGGAGTGTCTTCCTCAAAGAATCTAAAGTAGTCTCTTTAGGATATGCAGTCAGTCCCTATACCTCTCCTCAGCCCTATACACCTGACTTGACAGGAGCCATAACTAGGATTAAGGCACCATGTAACCCAATCTAGGAGTCTGCTAAAGTAGCAAAGCTGTCATACCCTGAAAGAAGTCAATATATACTGTTGCCATGCAGGAAGGGACACATGGCACTGCATTCACAGGATGCAGAATAGAGAAGAGTTTATCGATATGAGTGCAGTTCAACAGGATTAAAGACCTTACATGGTTCCTGGAAGGTAAGCAGACAATTCTGGCTCCTAAAAGCACAGGAAAAGCGAAAGACCATCCTCTGCGTGATCAAAGTACTAGAACTGCTTCATCTGAGTTGTAAGGGATTAAAGACCTCCTGGAAGGAGGCATATTAGCATGGATGAACCAAGCCAGCAAACCTACCAGGCTCCTATGACCCATAACAGGAAACTCCACTGGGGAAGCACAGAAGAATATCCCGGTGAGAAGGGCATGAATGTCACTGGGGAACTCGGGAGTGCCTGTCATCTATCAGGCAGGCATTAACAGAAGATGCTGTTAATAACTGGGCTCACCCAGAGCAGTGGGACTTGGGATCTCTAATTAATGGAGAGAAGGTGGCAGTGCTGAGCTGTAAGGCACTAGTTGGGGCAATTATTCTAATGAGCAGCACTGCAGAGTGACAGCCAGAAGGGGACCTCCATGAAACAGCAGAGATGGTTATCAGAATAGACTCTGGGTACACAGCCAACCAAGGGACAGTTTACATGTTCTAGTTACTTTTCTGTGATTGCAGAGACAAAATACCCAATACTCAAAGGGTGAAAAGTTTGTTTAGTTCACAGTTTACACAGGTTTCACTCTGTAACTGGTTTGCCTCAAGGCAGGGTGGCATTGCAGATAGGTGTCACAAAGAAGAAACAGTTCATGGTGGGCAGAAGGAAGCAAAAAAGCAGGGAGGATGACTACAGCTCCTTCTATCCTATACATCTTATCAAGGACGCTTTGAAGAGTTAGCACTCACATCCTTAATCCTGGTACCCTTGGCCCTAGCATTACATTGTGAATGAAATCCTAGCATCACACACTTTAAATCCAGCCACCTCTGAAAAAGTCACACCTATGACCACACAACGCTTTGGCGGAGTATCTAGACACAAGCCATACCATTTGTCTTAGTTATTTTTTACTCGTTGCTGGAACAAATACCCGACACTCGAAGTGAAGGAAGGAAAGGTTTATTAGCTCATAGTCACCGGAGGTTTCAGTCCATATTCGGCTGGCCCAAGGCTGAATGGAGCAGGACAGAGAGCATCCAGTTCATGGTGGTGGAACAGTAATGAAATGGTGAGTGAGGCAGCCAACCAAACACGGCAGCAGAGCGACAGCTCTAGTCTGCCTCTCTGTCTCTCTTTATATTCCTATCAAGCTCTCTGCCTTAGGATATCTGCCCTAGACCACACCCATAGTCCCAGCCCTACTCAGACCAATAATCTCATCAGTATTAAAACACATAATCCCAGGATTAAGTCCTTCCAAGTCCATGGATCAAGTCTCAATCTATAGAAGTTCTCACCCAATGACTACATGAGGTTTTGAGGGGACAGCTAGACCTAAACCATAACATCATTCCATCCATGGGTTTCAAAACATGCATGCACTTCCCTTTATACAAAAAGCATTTAATGTTTAATTGCTTGATCAATCTTGCATGCTGTATCTGGTCATCTGAGCAATAAATTTGGTGAGAACAATACATAATACAACAACCATTGTTAACTTCCTGTTTTGAAATTCTGTACCATTGTTTGTTCTATGTTGTTTTATTTTATCTTTGTTACTGTCATTTGATTTTGATTTTTTTCTCTTTAAAATAAAAGGTACTTAGTGCATCTCTAAGCGTTGCTAAAGTCCTATCAGTTTCAGCACTATTGTAAAGTCCAAGTTCAAAGTTTCCTCTGAGAGCTAAAGCAAACTCTTAGCTATGAGCCCCTGTACAAATGGAAAGTTAAACATTGCCGACATTCAATAGCACAACGTAGACAATTACATTCCAAAAGTTATAAACATGGGAATAAAAAGTAATGGGAACAAAGGAAAACCAAATTCCAACAGAACATACATTAAATCCTACAGTTCCATATCCAAAAATCCCTGTCAGTACCTGGCAAGATGTGAACCCTGAAGGATTTGGGTGGCTCTGCCTCTATGGCAGTGCCTGTCATGGCAGCTCCTACAGCTTGCCTCTTGGGCTGGCTCTGATCTCTTCTTGCAGTTTTTCCTCAGAGGATTCATACTCCTGGAGTTTCTGTAGCATGTTTGCCTTCACCCTCACAGGTTCACCCACTGTCCTCTCAGGGGCACCCTTCCTGGCCTCCTAGCCCTTCTTCTGAAATCTGGGTGGAAGCTTTTCTCATCTCACAATGCTTGCATTCTGCATGTACCTGAAACCAACACCATGAGGTTAACACCAAGGCCTACTGCCAGCTGGAGGAGCAGCTAGGCTTGCTGTCTTGACTCTAGACTCAAGGGCTTATGAGCCAAACCAGCAGGGAAAGATTTCTGGGCTGCTTCCATGCTGGAACATGGCACACTGAAGATCTCTACTCAAAGCAGTCTTTCCTTTCTGCAATTCTGAGACTATACAGGGTAGACTTTTGTGGCTTCTTGTGATGGCCACAGGCCCCATCTCTGATTCTCTACTGCCTTCTCAGCAATCAAGGTCTCCTCTGCTCTCTCTTTGCAGTCTACAGCTTTACTGAAACTTCCTTTATGGCTAACTCAAATAATTCTGCTGGGCTTTTTGCTCTTAATCTCAACATAAATCTAAAGTCCCCAACAGTAGCCATGCTACCTCCTTAATGTTGGACTGCCTTGAAATTTCTTCTGCCAGATTAATTAGTACACTGCCCTTATCTGTCTCATGCCAACTTTCTTGACATGAGCAAAATGCATGCAAACTTTCTGCCAAGTTTAGCATACACTGTCTGAAGTCTAACAAATACAGTCTTTTCCAGAATAAAATCTCCTGAGCCTGGTGTTTACTGGCAGAATATCTATCAATGTTCTTAGCTTCTGGGCTCTGACCAGAATCTTCCATTAAGTACAGACTCAGGTATTCCAGCTCTACTCTTTTAGCTGGTATGTCCAAATCTTTCCTCACTTTTCCCCTTCCAATACTCAGCTACTAAGCTGCCTAAACCACACTGTCAGGCATAGTCAGAGCAACAACCCCACTTCTCTGGTGCCAAGTTCTGTCTTAGTTACTTCTCCCATTGCTAAGACAATATATTTAATACCCAGAGTTAAATGGAAAATTTATTTAGCTAACTGCTTTTGCAGGTTTCAGCTCATCATTGGATGGCTCCAGATCACTATGGCAGGGCAGACAGGCATTGCAGAAGACTAATGGCTCATGGTGGACAGAAGCAACAGGGGATGACCACAGCTCTTTCTATCCCTTATATCTTATCTGGGCTACTGAGGGTAGGCATCACTCACACCCTTAATCTTGTTTCTAGCATTGCACCATGAGCTAATCTTTGTGTCACACACTCAGGCTACAGCTACCTTTGCAAAACCCACCCCCTTGACAACATCTAGACACAGGCATACCAGTATGTACAGCAAGATAAAGATGCACACAGGGAGGCTGACAGCAGTGACCCAAATACAGACAGATTCTAGACCAGAATTCCTTTTCAGACCTAAACATCCCTGCCTCAAGGTAAAATTGAACCTTGCAGTGGCACAGAAAGAGCACAGGGGCATGCTCGCCCGACCATCCCACTCCTGCTCATCACTTCCTGAAGTAATTACGTGTGGAATAAGGAGAAAAACAAAAACAACTCAGATTCAGCAGGCAGGAGATTCAGGTTGATGGAGCTGCCCAGAGGCCCCAGGGACCATGCTAAGCCCCCTGATTGAGGGGGTGTACTCTCCAAATAGAGTCACATCTTAGGTCACCAGCAGGCACAAGGACCTCTTCTTTTTTAGACTCTGTGGTCTCTGAATGTACAACTCAAACAGTCGCAATTGGCTTTTGAAAGTATTCCACTTGGGCTCTTTCGCCTGCAGATTAAGAACTATCTTGATGAGGGAGGTGTTGTAAAGTTCCTGCAATGTGCCATATAATGTGATCATGTATGTGTTGCTGTTGAAACCAAGGAAGACTAGGTAAAGATTATGGCCACTACTGAAGACATAAAGGATTCAGAGTGGGAAGGAGAGAGAGCTTAAGTGCCCACCTGGCAAGTACAAGGTCTCAAGTCCTATCCTCAGAAAGAAAGAAAGAAAGAAAGAAGATTCAGGGTTAGTGAACCATTCTTAATTTCATTTTTAAAGACTACAAATAGTGATAGAAAAAAAGCACTAGAAACTATATAAGATTTCACTAAACAAAATAATACGAAATCAACAGTGCTTGCTGTATTACACGATGCTATCTTCAAATTAGTTGTTCAAATTACCAGGTATAAATATGTAAGATTCATTTAAAAAAGAAAAAGAAAGACAATAACAAAGATGTTATAAGAAATTCAAAAGAGAAAAAAGTCAGAGTAAAAAAAATATTTAAACATTAACTGTTCCTTTCAAAAGACCAGCAGAAATCAACAATATAATTATCCAAACTATTCTGCATATATACCTAAATATATTTTCCCTTCTTTCATTTGTACTTTTTCTTTTACGAGTTTTTCCTCCCCAATGGAAAATTTCTTTCCCTTTCACAGTATCTATTGTACCTTTTAGATTAATCTTTCAGATTATCACACTAGCAAAATTATACAGTGTTTTCACATGCAGATGTTATTTATTTCACTTACCACTGTGGGTCTCTAGCTGCAGCCATTAATCTACAAAAACTCAAATATTTCATTTTTCATAACTGAATAATCGGAGTTGGGGAGACAGCTCAGGGGCACAAGTGCCTGCCTGGCAAGTGCAAGGTCCTGAGTTTGATCCCTGATCCCTGTTTCTGAAAAAGAAAGAAAGAAAGAAAGAAAGAAAGAAAGAAAGAAAGAAAGACTCAACAATACTCCATTGTATAAAAATGCCATATCATATTTATCCATTCTCACATAAACAATTAGACATCAACAAATCCCAGGTGCATTCTAGGCTTATGGTTTATAGAGAACTCAACATAGACAAATGCCAAGGGCACTTTCTATGTTAGATGTGACATCTTTCCTGGAGCCAATTAAAATTCCTCTAGTGCAGATTGTGTAGTAACCTCTCTAGCCAGGGGACCATGTTCTACCTCTTCAGAAAGGAGTGCAAGAAACTATTCCAAATGGATGATAGCATAATCTATAGCGCAGATTCAGCACATCCTGAATTCTTCTGTCCTGGATCAAGGCATACTGTGAAGGCACCTTGACTATATTCTTCAGGTCCATTATTGGTCTTGTTCCTAGCGAGTTTGTAGTGAACATCCTCCTACCTTTAAATTGTGTCAGTCAGTAAAGCTAGGCTCCATGTGTCAATTGCATCCTTTCTCTTTTCCATTCTTCCAGAGTATCCTTCTAAAGTTCCTAAATGCAGATTAGCAGCAGCGCTGTTTCCCTGTGAACTGACCTTCAGCAACTTCTAGCCTACTGTGATTTCACTAGCTTATTACTATTGTCCATTTTCTTTCTACTTTGTAAAACATGAGATCCACAACAGTGGAGGTTTTTTGTTTTGTTTTTTTTTTTTTCTTCCTAAATGTGTTTCAATATTCTAGAATAAATCTTGATTTACCAACAAGCAAACAAAAATGCTGAAATATATTTGAATAAATCAGTGTCTTAATTTATTAACTTGAATTTTTGGGGACTAAGGCTAGCTTTGCCACACTCCAGGGCCCCTAAAATCACCCCAAGATTGTCATTTAGAAATATGGTCCCACCTGCTGGGCTTGGACTTGGGCTTGGTTTGTCTTCCATGTTATGAGTGACTCAGATCTCCCTTCAGCAGAGAGTTACAGCTAGGTGGTCTCAGCACAGCCTGGCTCTCTCAGCCCTCTGATCGACTTCCGGCACAGAAGGGTCACCCAATGGTCGCACCATCCAGGCATGGCCCACTTCGGTGACTGAGCTGATTGGAGTATGACTTCTGGCCTTATTGGCCCAAAGCAAGGACCTCTAGTGATGATTTAGCTGTGCACCTCCCTTATAGGCACCCAAAATCTCTCCAAACCTCGCCCCACACCTTCTCCACCCCCACCCCCATATGTGCTGATTCCAAGCCACTCCCTCAGAAACTTCCAGAGTCAGAAATCAGCCTAACCTCCCCTCCTAGGGAACCCAACAGGCAAGGAAGCCTATTATGCATTCGTCTCTGCCTCCCGCTTTTCTCCCTCACGATAATCACAGACTCTGTCCCAGACAATTACCATAGCTCTAATGCTTTGTTTTTGATGACTCTGTAATTTTACAGGGTTTTCATCTACTATAATCTTTTCAACTTTCCATACTAGGAAACATTCTAATAGTTTCCAAATTTTATTTTTAACCACTCAAAAAGCACTGAAACAAATATGCCCGTCACAGACCAATTTCAATTCAAAAATACGTGATCATTTCCAAAATTCCTATTACTTTACTTCATTCATCAATGCTCCTTTATTTTTAATGGAATCATCAATAGTCTGCTTATTGCTTCTTATATTTTCTGAGAGTTCCAGTACTATCATGGAATTCATGCCTAGTATATTACAGAATTAAAACCCTCCATAATTTTTTAGTTTTTATTTTATTTTTCTAATTTTGTGAAATGTATAGAATATGTACTGTCAATGTTCTTTAGCTGGAACAAATTGATTCCATAAAAACAGCATCTCATCTACTTCTCTGCTAATCTAATTCATATGTACTGAAAAAGTATTTAGAACTGCAGAACTTGAACTCACAGAGACTACATTGAAATCTTAGCCATCCAAAATATTGTTGTCCAATATCCAAGTTACTCATTTTTGCTCTGTCCTTCATAAAATGCCTAGGCCTTTTACTGGTTTCAGAGAAGACTAAAAATCCTATAGGTTCATTGTCTGGCAAAGCGCTGGGTGCAGAGAAGATAGCTCATAAATTATTGTAATTATTTTCTTCATATTCTTGGATTTCCTGCAAATATAATGTGTATGTATGTGTCAGTGTTGTACCTACATGCCCCCCCCCAACAAGTTGTTTCTTTTAAAAGAAATTTGCCTTTGTATGCTTATTGAAAGTAAATAACACTGTCTAGTGTGGGCATCCTGATACATAATTAAATTTACTTACTTGTAAAGTGTCAGGTTCAATTGAGTTTCTTCGGAGTAGCGTTCTTGGTCCCATGAACAAAAATGGAAATGGATAGGACAAGCTTTTGGACTCTACACATGAAGTCCAACTTTTGGTTTCAATATAGAAAAACAAACAGAAAAATGTCTTACATTTTCTTGGAGACTTACAGATCCAAATTGGGGCTGTTGCAGAAATCTTGAAGTGAAGTTGGCCAGCATCATAGCCCTTTCTGGTCTCCATCCCTGGGACAGAAGCCAGTTTCCTGGGCTGTTGGTGCAGACAAGTCCTCCTCTCTGCTGTGGAAATGACAGGAAGTGGCCTGCTGCCACACCCCCCCCCAAAGATCATGATTGTCTCTTCTAAAATATGCAGACCTGTTGTTTAGTTCCAGTAATTTAAAATTTCCTTCCTCTCTCCCTCTCTCTCTTTTGTGACATAGTCTCTCTGTGGCCACATTTTACCCTTGGTTTTTATCCCCTTTGTCCTCATAGCTTCCATCCTGCTTAATAAACCTGATAATCTAGGCAAACAGGAGTATGACTCCTTCATCTCTGCTGGTGAGAGTTGATTCAAGTCTTATTTGTTAGAGATTGAGTACTCTCATGGGTTAGATAGAACAGAAGAAATTCAAGTCTCTAATAGAATGTACAAAGGAGACAAAGACTTCTTTCAGAGAGATCTCCAAATCGTTGTCAGAACTTGATGGCAACAGAGAATGGGTCCAAGAAGGAACCGAAGCTGAGCAAAAGCCCAGCCCATTTTGGTGCAATGCTGCATTTCAGGTGGCATAGGAATAGCATTTCAGTATGAACTGTTAGGCACTCTTAACACTGAAACAGCTATCTATTCAGGAAAATTCTACTATTACACACATGACACTGTGATATCTTTACAGATCTTCCACTCAGTGGTCCACAGCCTGCAACATCAACCATCTTTTCTGCAGCATTTGGAAATATGGATGGACCTTTTATGATTAGAATAACTGAGGGATATTTCTTACATATCAATAGCAGGGACTGAGGGTATAAACAAACATCATACAGGTTGTCCTGGAAATTTAGCTTAATAAAGAATTGTTTACACAAAATGCCATGGAAACTCCCACAGAGAAAAATAGCACTGAGGTGGTAGGTGCTCTGTGGGGCTGAGCATGACCCCTGCTTTCCATGTCCAAGGTATGACTCAGCCTTTGGATCACACAGCAGTCACTCCTGCTTCCCTGACCCCAACACAGGCTGCATAAATACAGGTTGTGGCTTTCAAAGCCATTGATTCAGTATCAAAGAGAGAAGGTCAAAATAGTCTTTACTAAAGAAAACTATTTTTAAGAAGTACCTAATAGGAAGGCCCTGCCTCTTTCTCCTTCCTCATCAGCTGAGGATTCTTGTTTTCAAGGGAATACATGCAACTGAGAAAATATACTACCACTAAATGCCTGCTTAGGCCAGCACAGGGACCAGAGTTCGATCCCCAGCACCACAGGCCATGCTGGCCTTGCCCTCCGGTGTGCTGAGCCAGCCACTGAGTCTGGGCATGGTGGTGCATGCCTGCAATCCCAGTGTCATGGAGGCTAAAAACAGGAGGATCACTGCGAGTCCAATCTGCATAGTGAGGCCTGTATCAGATGCATAAAATAAAAAAGAAAAGAAAAGACAATATACGGATGAAGACAGACTCAACTAGGCCAGAGGTTTTTAAGCCTACGCAGATACTTGTGCATACAAACACATGCAAGTGTGCGCACACAAGTAGTTATGCAAAATAACAAAGACCAAGGCAGGCAATGTTTACTAAAAGAAAAATTCTCTGAGAAGGAGAATTTTAATAAAAATGGAAATGATAGCCCACAAGAATGACACTGGGCATTCTCAAGATACCAGTACCAATGGCTAAGTGATGCATAATTATTGCCAGAGTGTAAACAGAAGCACTAACGGAGTTTCTTATACTGAAAATT
>PVJA010000391.1:0-29815 GCA_004027025.1 Myocastor coypus | reverse complement strand
GCAATTTTTTCTGATTATCAGAATAGTTTACATCTTATTTTGAAATTCACATAAACAGAAAAATATTCCTTTTTTGTTTCTAATACCATGTTCTAGCCTCTATGTGTTCATTTCTACATGCTAAAATTTCTCAAAAACTGTTTTCTTTTTGCTTTCTCACTCTTTCTTTCTTCCTTTCTTTCTTTCTTTCATTCTTTCTTTAGCAGTGGGGACTGGACCCAGGGCCTTCATGCTAAGCTACATGCCCAGTCTTTTTGCATTTTCTTATTTTGAAATAAGGTCTCTTCCTAGTGGATTTATGATCCTCTTGAGAGCTCAGATTACAGGCATGTGCCACCAACCCTGGTGCTTGTTTCCATCTTTGGAATAGTAACGGAAGGAATATCCTACAAGAGAGATTCCATCCAAAACCATGAACTATAAGATGTCATCAGTGCAGCCAAAAATATTAACATCAGATTCAAGGCAGATAGTACACTTGCTGCTATACTTTCAACGCTTAATATTTGATTCCTATCCCATAACTTAATTAGGTCCCACTTGAAGTGCAACTTAAAAGAATCTAGAGTTCCTTTGGTAGAGACAATAAAAGGACAGAGGACAGATGTCATGGGTAGGACATGTATATGCAGTCTCATAACAGAGAAACAAGCCCAAAGAATCTAAACTACTGAACAAATGCATCATTTTGTTTACACATTGTATCTATGTGGTGATGAAAACTTCAGTGTGTGTCTGTGTGTGAAAGTAGTGGCTTCCTGCCTTTAGAATGTCAGATATCAAAACAGAAGGACTGGGGACATTAATGTCACAAGTTACCCAGAGTAGGACCAAATGGATTGCTGACCTGGGCTGAACCCCTTGTCAACTGAGTATCCTAATGTCACAAACGCCACCTTTTACACTGAGATTCACCAGGAAAAAATGAGTACTTCTACCTTTAAAATTATATAGTGATCAAATTGAGCAACTTCTTATCTGGAAGTTCAGTGGAACTGTGAAAAATGAAACAAAGAAAGAGACTCATATACTTAATGACCCAAATAAAAGAAAAATGCTCTCTTGGCTACTCAAATAAAATGAAATTATTTTAGGTCAAAATATATGAGAAAATGTATAAGACAATCACCCATGTGAAAATATTTTATAAAAGCATTCTAAAGCATAGTATCTTTATATAAAAAAACTGATTTAAAATCAAAGGACAATTATAACTCACAGTTTTAGAAATAGGCCAAAAACATGAAGAAAGTGATTCACCAACATTCAGACCTCTGCTAGACTTTAGAATGAATATACTAGATTGCCTGAAGAATCTTAGTATTTTCATTTTTCCTATAGTATAATTTCACATATCTCAAGACTTAATTTCTAACTTTAATTTCCCCTCAATATCTAAAGTTTTCCTTCTTGCTATACTACCCACTTCTCAATTTATTACATCCACTTATTTTCCACTGAAGAAATAAAATTAATTAGTCCAAAACTCTCCTGATACAACAGCAGTAAATTTAAGGGACAAACTCTGAATCCCCCACACAATGATCTATGGGTTGCTGCTGGATACTTTGCTCCTTTTGGATAGTCAAGGTCTCCCTTTCCCTAAAACTATCCTACTACTCTGAAACATGTTCACCTGCAGTCTTACACATCTCAAAGTTATAAAGGTATATATTGCCATAATGGTCTTGCTTTGCTCATAGACGTCTCTTAGGAATGAGGTGGCTGTCTCTAAGCTTCTCCACCTGTTTATTCTTCCACTTGCTGAAATCCAGTTTCGAAAGCCACATCTCACAAAACGTGCCACTGTGCACACCGTTGGCTATGTCTACTTTGGTATTTTAGGAATCCCTTCTCTGCCATTTCTCCCAGCGGTTATTCCTAACGGTCTTTCCAGACTTGGGGATGCCTCGTTCACTGAGTCTCCAGCCTGATTCCTGCTTTTCATCTTCACCTCTTAACTCTGCCATTTCTGAGAGGTTGGTTCTCAACTTCAGCAGCCATATCACCGTTTTCTTCCTTATCACTGTCTGAAATATTTGATTGTTTGTCCAAGGTAATTTCTATATTGTTTATTGTCTCTCCTACTGGAAAAGAAGAGGGCAAACGGTTGGATATCCACGTAAATGGAGAACTCTACTTTAGCTAACAGAAGGGTAAAATATGGGGGCCCGGCGGGATGGCTCAGTGGTCTAAAGCGCCTGCTTGGGAAAGCTTGGGCAGCTGTAGGGACCGCGGTTCGATCCCCGGCACCACATGCTGCGCCAGCAGCCCTGCCCTCGGGACGGGCTGAGCCGGCCACAAAAATGAGTGAATAAACAAACAAAGGTTATGAAACAAGAAAAAAATAAATAAATAAAATAAAAAAATTCTAAAAAAAATATGTATATGTTGAATATGTTAGTGACTTGGAATCACTTCACATAGGACAGGAAGAAGCTAATTAAATAAAGTGGAAAGTCTGACATAAAACCCTCAGTTCAGTGTTGTCCTGTGGCATGGCAGATTTAATCACTGAGCTCCAAGCTTATATATACAAATTATATTTTAATTGGTCCCCCTAATAACAATAAATGGATAAAAATAACAATATAGTAATAATGAGATATATCCATAGGTATGTGCAAGAGAACAGAATTAATATGGGACACAAAAATTTATAAGCATAGTCTACAGTATTTGGCAACAGTGTCAAAGTAGAGGAGTGCAAGAAATGCATATACATCTGAGAAAGCCGGTAAGGTCCTAGAGCCCACGAAAAGGACCTGGGCCAATCTGCATCAGGAGACGAAGGAATCCTCCATGGAAAACTTCAGGGTCTGTGCCCCAAAGCCCAAGAGCTGGTGTTAGAGGCTGGGGCCAGAACTTGGCCACAGAAAGCAGCCAAAGCTTCTCCAAAGCAAAGCAACCAGAAGGAAAATCAGCACCATAAAGCTCCTGGAAGGGAAGTCAGGTGAAATCCTCACCTCCACTCTCTCCTTGTACCAGTCCTACAAACAGTCTCCTGACGTGGGTCTTCCACATTCAGAACCACAGCCACCCAGTCCAGTTACTATTAATTCATTAATCACCACATAAAATAAAAATGAATAAATAAATGTACTCCTATTTTGTCATCACAGAATCTTATAACCTACAAATCAAAAGCAGAATTCTCAAATTTCCCCCCAACAGGTTCCCTACAACCTGTTGTAGTTCCCCATCTTGTTGGAGACAAGAAAAAAAATCTAGAAATGCAACAAATATATGATATGTGCATAGAAAATTATATCCCATTGTATTATTTATGTGACTCTAGGCATGCGTATCTCTTCTGTGCAGGTGGTTTTATCTCTGTATGTGAGGTCTAGCCATCTGGATTATGAATTATTGTATTCTTTTTTCCATTTCATTTGTTTGTGATGATCATATATGACTTTTAAAAGAAAAAAGGGAAAACTTCTAAAAAATAGGTTTTATGAATTTATGAACTATGACAGTATACCAAGAATTACTAAAGATTTCCCAGTATGTAATGATGCTGAAATCTAGGAAAGATCATCAAATTCGTATGTTATAATTTTGTATTTAGTATATAAAGGAAAGAAAATAGCTAACACCAAGCCTCAAGGACAGAATTATTAATATTCTGAGACAAAACTTCAAAAATGTATACTATATTTCTAAAGCAATAGTCAAATTATTTTGTATCATCATCAAATTTGTAGAAAAAAAAACCTTGGCACCATCAGGAGATTATATTTTCACAAACAATCGATTATGATTTCTGAGATGATGTGTCTTGTTAGCCAGTGAGGTGACAGTGATTAAATAAGATTTTTGTGAGAGTTTATCTGCTTTGAAAAGGCAGCTGGTTTGTGTGTTTTGTGATGGTTTGATATGCATGTAGACACAAATTTTAGATTAAGCCACTAAAGTATTTTTGGTAGGTGCTCTGCTTTATTTTAAATTATATACAAAATATATTATTAAAATAGTTGTTGGGTGATGAGTAGCAAAACGGAAGTTCATTGTGTCCAAGGAAATATAGTTTATTAGGAGTGGTAGTGCTGTGTGACAGGATAATCCTGCTGGTGAAGAGTGAACACTGGGACATGTGTGATCATGCAAAATGACAGGAGGCCCAGATTCCTGAGGAGAAGGAACAGAAGATAAAGGAGACAGCTTTCACAAAGCACCACTCATGCAGCTAGGCTGGGGAGTCTGGTTTCTCTCTGCAAGGCTAATGGCTTTCTACCTGCGAGCCCAAAGACAGTGAGGCATCTTGGGCAGGCGAGGTGGCTGATATTCAAGACAAGGTTAGGTAAGAGGGAGGTTTTCTGAGACAGAATCCTTGAGGAAGCTGCACATACAACAGGATGTCAGCTGAGATTGAGCAAGGGGGTGGTCTATGTGGACCACTCTCACCACCCCCATTCAAGAAAAACTTATGCTTCCAACTTCACTGATGATCATTGATTGGTACCTGTCATCCTAGTATCTCAGTTATAGCTACAAAAGTCAAAATGCAGCTAGTAAGTTTCATGCATTGTCTCATTCATGAGAGTGTATTTTGGTGGGGGCTATCTTGCTTGAGCTTTCTGCATATCTATAGCATTTTAGAATGAAATTGCTTCAGCAGATTAGTTCTAGGCCTGGGTCTGGCTGAGAAGGGGAGGCACCAGTTTCCCATGAAAGTACTTCTGGAACAGAGGCTGAAAGCCACAACAGGGAAGGGAGACATGAACACTCTCTATGATGAAGGGCTGACAAAATGCCAGCAAAATGCCACTTGTGCCACACTCCCTTGTCTAAAAGCATGTCGCATGATCAAGTACTACCCAGGGGAGCTGGAGAGGGTGCCATTTTCAGAGCATATGTACAAAGTCACCTTGATGATTTTTATAATAAAATTGCATTTGAATATGAAAAGGATCATAGAATTCAGGCCAGAAACACAACCTAGCACAGAGAGCTCAAAGGAAGACAGAAGAAAATTGTTGAGGAGAGAGACAACTTATCTGCAGAAAGGTGTGAACTGGCAATATAGGTTAAATTTAAGAAACGCAAGTAGTTGTTGAATATTCATCACTTTTGAGCATGAGTTCTAGAGAGAGCAAGAGTGAAAGAATAGATATATGAGGTCAGAAATGTATATTTAAAAAGTTATAGAGCAAAAAACTGAGTGAGAGGAAGTAACTGTGTCAGTGTGGAGGTTGGAAGGCAGAGGACGAGACCAGAAGTAGGTGCAAGTGGGAGGAATCAGGGCCTAACTGGAGATGAAGGACACAATGGAGAGAATTTCAAAGCGTAGCATCACTAGGGCTTGGCCAGTTGGACAGGGAGAGAATGACACGCACACTTTCGGGGTTGAGTAGAGATCAATGACTGAATGGACTGAGGGCTCTCAATGAAGACAGAAATCTGGAGGAAGAACAGACTGGAGAAGGAAGTGTTGAGTCAGCTATGGAACAGGTGCAAAATACGGGGGAGAGGGAACAGCAAACAACAGGGCCATCTTCAGTCAATAAACTTACAATCAAATCTCAGAAACTTTATGTTCAATACTCACGGACTTCTCGAATTTTGGATCATGACTATCTGTGGATTTTTTCTCAGATGGATACTGGCAACCAATAAATTGAGGTAGACTTCTCAAAAGGACACAGATTCCTAGTTTACTGTGGGAAGATAAAGATGTATCCTCTCATAATACTTCACTATAGTTCGAAAAGAAAAAAAAATTTTGCTTGCTACTTAATTTTAGCTGGGCATTGCAGAAATGTTATATTTTCAAAGAACACAACCATAACTGCCACCCAGTGGTACTGTGGTTCTCTGATAATGAATCTGGTTGTGTCTTTCTAGATTTCTTTTGCACACTAGAAAAAGTAAAAGAGGCAGTTAGGACTGACTGTAAGCCTCAGAGAATAAATACACAGTTGCTGCCTGTCTGGGTAAGGAGGAAGCAAGCCTCTTTCTGCCAATGTCAGGCCAGCACTGGATCGGGAAATGCATTCCACAGGATCATATTCGTGATCTTTCCTCTCTCTCCGTGTCGACAGTCTTTACAATTCACAACTCTTTGGCACTATGCTGGAACTTAAAAATGAAAGAAAGAGAAGCCATATTCATGATTTTGTAGTCTTCCTCTATATTTCTTTCTGATCAGAGGTGATCACAGTGCAGACCTTCGGAGCCCCGTTTCTCTGCTGGCTGCCGCACAATGCCATGTGTACTGTTAGAACATCTGCTCTTCTCCAGAAGTCTGTCGAGATGGTGGAGACGCACTGAGGAGGTCTGTAGGTAGTTAAGCTGTCTCCGCCAGAGTTTCAGCTTCAAACGTGTAGTCATTCGTGCTCTCTAGTGGAGCTGGGATTTTGTGCTAGATTCCACACACACACGTCTACACACTGTTCCTGTCAAACAGGGTAGCCTCACATGGCATGTTTAGGGGTTGAGTTGTGCTACCATCTGTGAGGTCATCATGTTGGCAACAGGTTTTTTCATCATTCTCAGCACTGCATGAAATTACAACCTTTTTTATCCAGGCTGCAAGGGATGTGAATGATATTTCATCCTGCGACTTGTTCAGGGCTGGGCATCTGCGTACTCACCCTAAATGCTCTACAAAGCCCTGCAATGGTGCAGCTCCCACAGCAGGTCTTACTGCTCCGGCACCCTGGAGACTCTTACTTACTCTTAAATTACAGGTAATTACTATTCTAAATGTATTAAATCATAGGTCTGTATTACTCAAATAAGAAATGAGCCATACTTGTATTAGGCCAGAAAGAATAACTTCACCATCCAAAGCAATTAAATTAGTTTGCCGGATTGTGCTTCTTAGATTAATGTGAGTCTGAATTGATGGGGAAAAAAACTAAATCTTTTCTGGCAAGTGAACACTGAAGAAATTATTGCCAGATTTAGCGCTGCTATCAGTTTCACAAAACTGTACTCAGATTTTTTTCCAAATTGACATTACTTGAAATACTCCAAAATTTATCCCATTAGTAAAAACCTCCCATGAATGGTATGGGGGGAAAAGCATAAAGGTGACTCTGGACACATGAAACTCTTTTGTGGACAGCAGCCTGGACCCCACAGAGTTACTTAGATATTTGATATTTAAGCCTAGGTCATTTACACATTACAAAGCCAGGTGGAGCCTGTTCGTCTGTCTGTCTTTCCTCCTCCAACTTAGCAGTTCTCATCTTCCACACTGCCTTTGGAGCTCCCAGTACCCCCTCTCCCATCTCTCAGGTGCTTCCTGCACCAGCCTCATTCCCTATTGCTAAGAGGCCAGTCTCATTCTTCCTTCTGGGCAAATAAGTGAACTCAACAGAATTAAATGTGAAAAGTAAGAAGCAGGGCTGTGCAGTGAACTTGAAAGACAAGGCAGAGGCTCGACACAAAGAAAGCCTGGTGATGGTGGAGAAGCAGGCCTCTCGGACTGGAGCAGGCTCAGGCCAAGGAGAGGAAAGGAAGCAGGGCTTGCCAGGGGCACACAGCGGCTCAGCAGGGCTGCTGCAGGGATCGGTGTGCACTAGTGTGGTGCCGCTTTAAAGGGCCTGTCCTTCCACACCAGCTGCAAGCCCAGCTCTCTGGACCTTGGACCTCCGGTGATCCCTGCTTTTCAACAACCATCATATCAAAGCACTTCTGCTGTTTGAATAGCAATCTCCATAAAGGCCAACTTCCCTGGATAAATAGCATGCAAGAACGGTTTCTAGGGTGCTATATTTCATTATGACAGTGAACTCAGGCTTCTTCACCTACTACCATGATTTTGTTTCATCAAAGTACCCTATACCTCAACTCCAAATGTCCCTTTCTATTATTTCTGTTTCCAGCTTATGTGTTTCACCTTGCTCCCACCTGAAAATTTATTATAAATAATTACCTATCAGAATTTGATTGGAGTCAACCCTCAAATCACCCTAAAGAATAATTTTAAGTCACTGTTAATAGGACTTGAAATCTTGGAGAAATTTTTTTTTTGTATTTCCTCTGGCTTACTCAGCTATATTAAAAGCTCTGATGACAGAAAATTACTAATTCTGTGACTTTCAACTACAACTGCTGCCATCTGGAAAGACTTGCAAAGTGCTCTAGTAGGGCAGAGCAGGACCCAGAAGCCCACAGGGAGCCTTCGTCCAACACATGTGAGCACCAAGAGTCACTTTGGAGAGAGGATCCTAGGCATGGGAATTAGTTTCTCCAGAAACCAGTGACCACTCAGGGTGGTCCACTTCTTCAACAATGTACCTAGGGCCTGGGTACAAGAGCAGGACAACATCTCTGCACTACAGTTCCTTCCAGCCTGGCTTCCTGCTTGCCAGGCAGAAAGAAAAGTCATTGTCACGGAAGCAGAAAGAGGCCTTTAAAAACCTACAGGTTGAAGCATAATTGAGCATGATGCGGAACACCAGAAATATGTTACAACAGGAAAATGGTACATTCCAGATGTCTGCCTTTGTCTTTTTCCCACAACATGGAACATACAAAAGTCATTTTTGTAGAGATACTTTGGCAATTCAAAAGAGGTTACTAGGAAAGAAAGATAAGCGATAGTGAACTCATCTTATAAAAGCAAAAATGTAAGTTAACCATATATATATATATATATATATATATATATATATATAAAATGGTTGAAACTATAGTTTTGCTATATACAAGAGCAGTAGGGAGTGTTTATTTTGACATTACTGAACTTAGATGTTTGATCCCTAATTGTCAATATAAAAATGTATATGTCATGCATAGAACTTAGAACTGTGGAAAAAGTAGCTATGAGATATCTTGGCACAGTTCTGATAACAAGACATCATCACATTATTAATATATTTAGTAGCCTGCTCTGGCCTCAACTCAATAAAGTAGCAGAGCTTATTGTTACTCCTGTAATCAGTCAGCAGAAGCATTACAGCAATGTGGGTATGGAATACAAATAAGTTTGTGGGACTGAGAGAAATAAAACAATGTAAACTTTGTGTGCAAGGTAGCCTTTGCATTTATGCTTTTGGAGATTTAGTTCTATGTACATGAGAAACTAGGGTTTCTTTGGTCATGGTGCAGATTCAGAAATTGGTATTGTATTTATGTTAATATGAAAGGGACACTCTAATCTCAGGGATAGATCATTGTCATACAATTAAAACAACTTACTAAAAATATGAAAATTAGTGTCATTCAGAGATTCAGATGTAACTAGGGTAACAAAAATCCCCAAATCATCTTTTCCCCAGTGATCTTCATTATAGTGTAACTATAATGGGGATGTTCATTATGGTGTAACTTCACGTTAACATACATATGCAGTGTTATTGTAGAAATGTTACTTAGCTAATTTTTCCCTGCCTTAGAGCCTCCAGTCAGCCTGAGCTGAGGGAAATCAGGGGAATTGAACTGTAATTAAGTGCTAATGTTTTGTGATCTGTGTAAATGTTATTGTGAAGGAACAACTCCCAGAGACAAGACAAACATGGGAAGAGAGATGTCTAGGGAAGGGGAGAGACCCCGACTGTCCAGGCAAGCTGGCAGAGGGAGCCCCTAGCTAGAAGAGGGAGGAGGAGAGCAGAGGCAGAGCAACATGCATGGAGGTGTGGATGGCACTGAAGTCTCCATGCACAGGCCCTGAGGCAGAGCTCAGCTTTGGAGGAGGAGCTGCTCTTGCCTAGTTAGAAAATCCCTAACACTGCCATGGCTCAACTAGCATTAAGGGTTGTTAACAAATAGGTCATACTAGAGTTGAGTGGCGTAGGGGTGTGCAGGTGTCCAGAGAGAGAGGGAAAGCCTACCCTGAGTCTCCAGCCTCTGCTTGTATTTCCATGACGCAGAAACTGGACACAGGCACTGGTGTGTAAGAGTTGAATGTGAGAAGTCAAGGCAGAGGTAAAGAGCCAAGTCAAGAAGACTCAGGAGCAGACAGTAGGCAGAGGCTGCCAAGAAACCCTGCCAAGCAACTTCCCATGTCACTGACCATGAGGGGATGAACGAAGAGAGGAAGTGTCAGACTGGGTCTAGGAGGAGAATAATTAGAAGGAAAGAGCAGTGATACAGGGGACAAGTCAGGAACATATTTAACAAATCTGGGTCACTCGAATCGATTAACCTCAGGGGAAGGAAGCAGGCCAGAGCAATCTATATATTAATCAATCGATTGATCAGTCTATCTGTGTGTCAGCTCTCTGTAGGACAAGACTGGCCTGCTGACTGGCTGCCAGCAGTTTTGCAACCATGTTTACATTATTATTTTCTCGATTAAAGCTAAAGTATCTTTCTGATTATGAAAGTAATACACGCTAACTATAGTGACTTTAATAAAATGTAAACACTTTTACACTTTTAAAGGTCCAAATCCTCTAGAGCCCTGCTGTGCTGATGAAATGTAAGGATTCCACACTTTCTGGTCTGTGCTTACTTGTACTTAACTGCTCATTCTGAATTGAAAATTTTAAATTATTACATAACTAATTTCTTCGATTAAATTAGTATTTCTAGTGGATACATTATTTTCCATGCCGTGTCTATACCTATACAATGTAGTTTTTTTTCTTCTGTTTTCCTGAAGTTGGCTTTCTGTCTCACAAATTTTTGTTTTTAAGGAGATTACAATTGTAAAATAATTATATCACCAAAGACTTCTAAAAATTCCAAAGTATTACTTCTTCACAAGCCCAAATGAACCCCAGAAGTTAAGTTGTTAATGAACATGATAGGAATATGTTTTTAAAAATCTTAGCATATACTTTAACATTGCTTTGAGGGAGAACTGTTTCTAGTTCTCTATAGCCATAGTTTTAAAGTTATTTTAAATTAAATCACGTTAAATTTATCAGTTTATTATATATTAAGACTATAAATTGTTTTTGTATTTTATGAACTTTAAAGAGGATTCTAACATGTAAATTCGAATTTCCGGAATTAATTTAACTTGGTTTTCTCTAAGTTTATAAGCTTTTAACAGTCTTACACTCTGTTCAGCTATTTTATGATTACATGTCTGAACATTGGTTGCCTGCATTGTTCTTTGTGTTAAATAACACCTGCTTTGTGTTTGTGATTTTAGTGTCATGCCATTTGATGTTTTGATTTTTTTTTTTTTTTTTTTTTTCAGGACCAGGATTTGAACTCATGACGTTGCATTTGCCAGGCAGGCACTTGTGCCATACAGCTATCTCCCCACCCCCTGATGTTTAAAATTGTTATGTGATCTAATCTATCCAGGAATCTTTTTGTGATTATTGTCCTTGTTAGTTAAATTTAATAACTTTGAGCTTAGAAAATATTTATCTAGATCCATAGTAAAAACGCATATCTTTCTATTTTCTTGTAGGTTTAAAAACTTTGATTGGGGAGAAAAAAATAACCATTTAGACCCAAAATATACTGTGGTATGAAGTCTAATGTCTCCTATTCATTTTTTATGTCTCCCATCCATTAGTTCATTTAATCCATATTTACTTAAAATTTATGGAGTATAATCATGTCTTTTCTCCAGCCACTTTCTGCCATGGAAATGGAGGTGTAGAATAAACATGCATAATTTGACCTGCTTTGTGTGGTTTTCCAAGTGCATATAGCAAATCCATAGAGTCAAGGAGTACAGGGTACATTACAGGGGACCTGCTGTGGGTGGGCCCTGGAATGAAGGATGAGGATGGGGTGCAAAGGTACCAGGAGTGAAAAGACAGGTGAGCAGATCAACTAGCTGCGGGGTCACAGGCTCATGGGAGCAGGATTAGAGGGGGCTGTGCTGCAAAGAAGGACATGCAGGTCCTCAGGCATTGGGGCTAGGCAGTGACCAGCTATTGCCATGCCTCAAAGTGGAACTCAAATGCTTATGCTTATTCTTCTCTGCTTCCAGATCTGCTGTCTACACAAATACTGCAATGTTCTGAAATATAAAGGGAGTATTATTGGATATAGCATCAAGGAACTGGGACATAGATGTGCTGCAATGCCAGAATGTGCTGGGGAACAGCAGATGACAGAAGAAGTAGGGTGCAAGATGACTTTTAAGATGTCAAAGACCCTTCAGGAAGGAGACAGGTGGAGCCACAGGTAAATAGCTCTGGGCACAAAACCAGCCGGCAGCCCAGAGGATGGAGGAAAAGCCCAAATTCGAGAAAACAGGGACACTGCTGCTGCTGAGCGCTCCTCACACTGGAAACTGGCCTTGCTCTGCCTTGCTGTGTCTGTCTCGGGCAGATCTCTTTTTGTCTCAGCAATCTGCTGCCTGCTCTAGATTTCCCAGTTTGGCAGCCACCGTTCAGTTTTCCTGACACTCTGCAGTTTGTCTCCAGCCTGCAGGATGGCTTCATTTCTCCTCTGACCCAGCACGTGAATTGGAACTTGCTTCTGGGGACAAATCTCTGTCCTGGCTCAGAGACTTGCCTTGCGAACTTGTCCCAGCCCCAGTCCTCCGTGATGAGGACAGCAAGGATGAGTGTCACACTTTTGCAGCAGAGCACCACAAAGGGACAATTTTCAGAAATCGATCTTGGTTGTGGTCACAGTAGAAAATTAGAGAATTTTACATCTGCTGCCTTCTTTGGCCTTCTAGAAACTTTCAAGGAAGATTGAAAGTAACAAAAAATTAATTGTCTATATCAGTTTTCTAAAAGCAAAAATCATCAAAGACACCAATTCTCAGGGAAGATCTTTGATAATACCTATTAAAATTATACCTTTTCAACATGTAGTTAAAAAAATAAAAATTGCATTTCTGGTGAAATATGTGTTGCAAATAATGTTCTAGGCTCTGGTTAATGTAGTTCTATATGTTTTAATTTTTGTCTTTTTAAAATTTTGTAAGATCTCATACTGTATATCTTTAAGATATTAGATTTATAGTTCACTATAATATTGTTCTATCTTTACTGTTGGACACTACATAAGAAATGTATTTTCTCTGTTTACATATCCTTTAAAGCATAGATTTATTTCTTAAGGATTAGGCCCTCCCTCCATTGTTGTTACCTCCATAAAAAAGGTGTATTTCACAGTATAACTTCAACCCACATCCACTTTCTCAATATTTTATTCTTTCATAAAGCTCATTACCTAAGGTTGGGGCCCACCTCGTTCTCTGAGCAGGCCACCTGCTTCTGGGTTCTTGAATGCCACCCATTATGATGAGCTGCTCTTGTAGCAAGAGCTTGCTTCACTTTCACTTTTTTTTCTTTTTTTCTGAATTCCTACAGACCCATTTTCCAGGAGAGATGCTAACAGGGTCAAGTGACATTTTCGTACCCAGTGGATGGCACCATAGAAAAGAAACCCTTGCCTGATAGATCTTGAATCTTGAACAGAAGCAGACCTGCATCTTTCTTTGGTCTCCAGGAAAGACACTATATTCTAAGGATGTCCTATTTTACAAAAACTCTAAAAGTTTGTCCCAAAGGATTGGAGAAGAATCAATACTGGTTTCCTAAACTTTGCAAAAATGAGCATGGAGAATGGTGTCCCCAGAATCATTCATAACATGTTCAGTACTATATTTTGTATTAATAGCTGAAGACATAAACAAAGTACTTTCGCTTTATTGAGACGTGATCATCCTCTTTTTCAACTATAATTCTTTGTGTCTAGTGATAACCCTTCTGTGCTTCATGATTGGGAACTTGTTCTAGTTTGCACATAGACAAAGTAAACAGGTATACAATGCAGCAATCCACTGAGGAGAGATTAGACACACAGAGTGACTTGGTTTCCCTCTGTCACTGATTGGTTCATGTTTCTGTAAAAGAGATTAGAAAAAACTAGTAAAACATCTCTCTCAATCAGAATACCAAAAAATTGAAATTCATATATTCTTTTCATTATACAGTGATCTAATAAAATTTTTGACATCTAAAAAATTCAGATAAATTTGAGCTAAGAAAATGAAAATTTATAGATAATATGATATTTTCCACAGATATGCACACATACAACAGATACTATTACTACTGAGAATGTTTTCATTTCCCAAAGCAAAAAAAAAATCTCAATATTCCATCATGAAACAAATGGGTTTATTTTACAAAAAAAAATACACATAGTATGGCATAAGCACAGTTTAGAGGATGTCTAGATTATGTGTCATATGTAACATTATAGTGCATCACTAGTGTTTCTTAGAGTCTCATAATTTTGATAATACATAAGACTATCTAGCATATGCTTAATTAAAAACTCCTGCTTTCCATTCTGGTTTAAATATATTCCCAATCCTTTGAAATGAAAACAATTAAGCAGGGGCTGAGGCCAGCTAGAGATGAGAAGGGCTGGACAATACTCCTTCAAAGATAAATAGATCTACGCACTATTCGAGAATGATTCAAACATTCATTATTGCGCAAATAATTGCCCAGCAATTGAAATCCCTCTAATTGCAAGCACTCTCAGTGTGGCTTATTGCCTTCCCGTCTCCTGACTTCTCTGGGTCATTTCATTCACACCTCCCTTTCAAGCCATCTGGGATCCCGTGTGGCCTAGCTCTAATGCCAAACACCTGGCCTGACAGCTCTGAGGCTCCCTTTCACCTGCCAGCCCTTTGTTCCTCTGAGGAGGAAGAGGACGGAGTGAGTTGGGCAGGCGAAGCACACGCAGCGGCCTTTCTTGCGTTCAGTCTCATCGCCTGGTCCTTCAGTCTGTGAAGCCTTTCATTTATTTTGCCTTACCATTTTCACTGTTCTGTCTACTTTGCCACCTCTAGAAGCTAGAAATCCACGTGAGAATAACATGTAGATCAATGTGATCTCTCTAGAACACCAGAGAGCATGGAGGAAACATAACCAGGAAATACATTGCATAAAACTCTCTGCTCTTACTAGAACATAGTTAAAAATCATCTGGGGTTGTGGTCAAATTTAAAAATTCAAGGGCCAGGGGCCAGGGTTGGGGTTGGGGTTGAAAGCATCTGCAATCACAACTTAGAGAAATATCGAATAGTCTCTCCATCAATTGATTCTTCATTCTTTGTCTGGTACCTCCCTAGATTTGGGTCTTACCCCATGCTTCTTGTGCACAGAGCTTCTTTTACACTTCCCAAAATAAGATCTGATCTGACATTCCAGTGATATTGAGTCTATACCTCGACTTCCATCTGTTCCCCACTCGCGATTTCTATAGACTGCACAACGAAGAATATGGTGCATTGGCTTGGTGTGCTCTGCTCCTCATTATTCAGGAGCCTTTCCAACCTTAGCCTTTTCCTAGTTCCCTCTTTCAGTCGATGTACATGATGTTCCCACTTTAACTCAGACATAATTACATGGCTCAGAGGTGTCTGTGGCAGTGATGTCACATTGGTGCTCCACAAAACAGGCTCAGAAGACTGCTTGCCATTCTCGTTAGACAGAAAAAGTAAAGTAATAACAAAATTGCTAAAAGTTGTATTAATTAGAAAAAAAAAAGGCAAGGAATGTCAGGAAAAGTATGCAACCAACCTTTGGTCAATTGGGGTATTTCTTTTTGTTGTTGATGCAGGGTCTTGCTAAGCAGTGGGACTCATAGTGATCCTCCTGTCTCAGCCTCCCCAGTGCTGAGATTATAGACATTGGGCCCCTGTGCCTGGTTTCAGGGCCAGCATGGTATGGTTCCAGGGTTAGCAAGGCAAGTGGCACCAGGGATTGAACCCTGATCCTTGAGCTTGCCAGGCAGGTACTTAGACCGCTGAGGTTTCTCCCCAACCCAATTAGGGTATTTCAACAGAAAACTATGAAGTAGCCAACTTGGGGACCAGAGAAGAACAGTGACAGTAAATCAAATTGAGATCATGAGGATAGGATTCTTCCAATAAAAAGTCACAGAACTGATTAGGGGAAGCGAACTTTCTGATGAATTATGCTTACTAGGACTGTTTGAGGAAAAATTTGTACAGAGTAAATGTGAGGGTTTAGAGAGTATCCACTTAGGTGATTGGCAATGGAGATTTTTTGATTTATTCTCTGTTTTCACTTGGATCTGTTTTATTTCTTTACTGAGTCATCTTCCCACCTCCATCACACTCACCCTGCCCTCTCTCTGGTTTCACATTTCCAGAGACTTCAGGAACTTGGTCTGTTTTGGCTCACATTAGGAATGCCAGGCATTCTGCTCCTGCTCTGTCAGCCCGCACGCTGCCCTGCGTATTCAGTTTCTGTGTCCGATTGCCTGTTGAAATGTAACTAATTTTCATCATCAAATAGAGACACGGAATTAAGTACCCTTTTGCAATACAGTTGGAGAATTCAGGTACTGCTTTTTAAAAAAATCACAAGAAAGGAAAGATGGACATTTTAGGTTGAGGATTGAAGAAGAAAGAGACAAACATCCAAACAGAATCTGTGTGGACTGCAGAGTTGGCCTGCTCACCTGCGGGGAGGGGCCAACCGTGATGAGGGTGACTGGGAAGTCATGGGAACACGGCTGAGGGCTGGCACGGGAGAGCCTGGCACACGCTGTGCGAGTGTGTGGAGCTCGAATGAAACACAGGGAACTCGAGGTTTACCCTTAGCAGATAAAGGAGTGCTCCATCCAGACTGAACCTTTGCAGAGGTTCTATAGGCAGAAAGTGGAATGATTCTTAGAAGTCAAGATGAGGGGCTGGGGAGATAGTTCAATAGAATAAGCACTTGCTTGGCAAGCGCAAGAGCCTGAGTTCAATCCCCAGTTCTACAAAAAAAGAATAAAATAAAAATAAAAAAGAAGTCAAGATGAGGAAAAAGTGGAAGGCAGAGTAGACTCCAGGAGCTGTACAGAGTGCATGAGCATGGGGTGGGAGAATTCTTGTGAAGGACAGAGGAGACATAGACACTATTATTTTTCAGGTCACCAGGCTGGCTAAGAATGTTTCAGAGAGGAAAACAAATACAGATAAAGATCTGTAAAGATGTTTCCACACTGATGGAGAACCCTTGGGAGGGAACTTCAGTGTGACATTGCAAGGATGCCTTTGTCCCTTTGTCCTTGTGGATATTTTGGCTGTGATTTGTTGAGACTGTGGGTGACAACTTGAAATGTCTGCAGCTGAAACAGCACCAGCTGAGGTCCGAACAACTAGTCTACTGATTCCAGTTCTTCCTTGGAACCCTAATCTTTTGCAGGACTGATCTCCATTTCACAAACGCCAATGCTACAGTTTCTCTCCCATCCAAGCCTTTCTAGCAACTGTCCACTCCAGGAGGTGCTCCTTTAATCTTCACCTCACAGATTTCTCAGAGCTGTGTGCCACTCCCACCATCCACTGGAAATAGCCTTCCACTATCCTTACCAGGATGTCCAGCTTGTTAATTCTGTGGAGCTCATCCCATTAGCATCAGTCATACTGACCTCCTATAGCATTTTCAATTGTGTTACACTCGCAGGCACCTTGGGGTCCTCCTCCTCTGATCCCGGTAATACCTTGGCATTGCATGAAGGTCCTTTAGCTGTCTTACTCTCTGCAGCCTCAAAACGGGCAACCTCACATCGTTTCACCATTAAACAAACTGCTGTAGTGGCTCTGACTCATAGACCAAATCCCTCCTGGGTGCTCTAGATGACATTGATAGAAACTAACGAAAGCATGATAACTTTCTACCCAGAGCCTAACTATGAACCTAACGCAGTTACACATATGAGGTTGCTGATTCCTTCCCCACCTTGCACAGTATGCGAGAGATGCACTGGGATCTGGATAACTATAGTTAATCAGCGATGATGCGTGTACCAACAAGGAAGGCAATTTGACTGCAAGTGGCTTGAATTCTTACATCTTCATTAAAATGACATCATTGCAGAGAGACACAAAAAAGCCTGTTTCAAATTCTAAGAGTTGATTTTCTTACCGAGCTATACGCTTTCTACTGCATTACCCTCACCTTCAAAGTTTAAGCTCACTTTCTCTCGTGGTATCACTCTTGTCTCAGGGATGGAAAATTGTTTTCTATAAAAGCCGTCTTCCTAACAAGGGAATTACTAATCATGTCTATATAAAATGAGAGGGTCAAACTTCCAAGGAAAATTATGCATATTAATGTCAAAGCAAATACTCTTAACATGGTATATTTGATGATTCTCCCTGACATTTGAGAGATAGAAAAATTTATGTACTATTATGGCATTGTTGCTAGAGGAAACCGTAGCTGGTTTACTCCATCAACATTCAGAACTCCTCCTCCTGCCTCCTAGTTGCAGCCTTTCTGAAGCAAGAGTGAGAAGAAACCTGTTTTCCAGATTCCAAGCACAGGAAAACCATTCCATCTAAATTTAGAATATTTAAAAAACCTTTTTTCATGCCCTGATTTGGCTTTGATAACATTTGAATTCTAAGCTACCCTTTGAGAGGTTTTTCTTTCCCTCTGTCTCATCTTAGGAGCCAGGTAACATTGTTTATACAGTGCTATATATCATTATATGTGTTGAATCTAAATCTACAGAGAAAGTGAGTGCTATAATCAACCAAAGTATGCGTATCAGAGTTGATGGAAGTAGGCAAGTAGACGTGTGGAGTGCGAAGGAGAGCAGCTACATTACGATTTAGACCTAAAATGCCACCTGAGGGTCTCCTGTACGGGAGCTGCTTGGGGTGTCCCTGTGGACACGTGCTCTGTGTGCACTGGTGGGGATAAGGCCTGGGCAGTGGCCGTCACAGAATGAGGCCTGAAAGTGCCTGTCTTTATTCCTGGCTCCTCCCTTCCCTCTCTTCTGCCTGCTCGCCCCAGCTGGAGTACTGTTAAGCTCACTTGCCAACTCATTCCCATCCAGGAGCTAGGCAACTATGGACTGAAGCCCCAAGCCAAGCTAAACCTCTCTGCCTTTACCTGGTGGATGTTAGGTATTTTGCTCCAGCAATAAGAAAGTGACAAAGACACTTTTCCTGAGTGACATAAAGGAAATAATCCTCTTCCACATCCTTATCTAGAAGCTTAGAAACACTGATATGAAAGAATTGAGATTAGCTGAACCCATGGACAACAAATAAGCATTAATTTTTATTTCCAAGGTTCCAATCGTGATCTTTCTCATTCAAAAATATAAATGAGCCAGCTGTCTGGAAGATCCATTTCCATTTGTATCATTTGCTACTGTTGTGGAAGCAACCCTCTTCTAAACCCTAATAAGTCATTACCAGTGGCTTAAGACAGTAAGCATTTGCTTCTCACAAGTCTCCACCAGAAGGATGGTGTTTCTCCTGTTCTTAGCTGGACTTCCCTGTGTGCTGCAGACTTCTACAGACCCAGGCAGCACTCTCACATGACTGATGGGCTGCAAGCTAGGAGACTCATCAGTCTGCCATCAGCTTGGCCCACGTGTAAGGAGGAGGCAGTGTGCCAAGTGCAGACATGTGCAAGACCTCCCAAGGCCTCACTTAGAACAGGCGCACTTTCTCCCTGCTTCATGCCTGGCCTAGATTCAACATACTGTGCTTTGACTGTAATTTGTTCCCTCTACAATTCCTGTTAAAATTTGATTGCCTTTGTGGCACTGTCAGTATAGGATCTAGGAGGAGTGGTAACACTGTGAGGGCTTCGTTCCTTTCCCCTGGCACTGAACTAGTCACAAGATCAGGTTGGTATAAAGCATTGGCACCAAGGACATGGCTTCCGTTCTTCATGTCCCCATTTCCTATACAACTGTTTTGCCTCTTGTGATGTAGCATGCTGTCTGGAAAGGCCACCTGGTCCTGAACCTTCAGACTCTTCAGCCACTGTTTCTTTCCTTTGTAACTTATCTATTCTTAGTTATTTTGCCATAGGAGAAGGAAATAGATGAAGACACAGAAGGGCTGAAGGGTGAACTCTGCTTGTTGATGGAAGGAGCTACGAACACATAAAGAGGCTTATTGGTGTCACTGTCTTGGAAGATAAATGCCTGAAAATACAATGGCTTAAAACCTTTGTGTGTGTGTGTGTGTGTGTGTGTGTGTGTGTGTTTCACGGATTCTGTTGGTCACAAATCTGGACAGGAAGCCCTGGCTGTGCTTTACTATTCTTAGGAAAGTTTGAAGCCCAGGAATGACTTGACTGCTAAGGCTAGAACCATATGAAGTTTCACTCGAAGTCGGGGACATGAGCAGAGATGACCCAAAGACAAGTAGAGCTGAATTGAACACCTGTGTCTCTGTCCTTATGGCTTGGTTGCTGCACGTATGTGGCAGTTCTGGACCCACTGGCAGATCTGCTGAGATCTGCATGGCAGAGCTGTACTGCTGTTCATGACATAGCTTGGAAGTCAGGTGCCATGGAGGGACTATGAGCCTCTCAACCTCATGGAGAAAACCCAGCCTCAATCCTGGCTAGGCACTTATGCTGCTGAGCTATTTTCCTCTCCTCCCAGGCCAACACACTCTGTTTTAAACTAGCATTTTATACACATCAATTCATCTTTTTTTTTTTTTTTTTTTCGGAACCAGGGTTCAAACTCACAACCTTGCACTTGCCAAGCACGCACTTGTGCCACAGAGCTATCTCCCCAGCCCCTCAATTCATCTTTTTGCTACATGAAAAATACTCTTCACCCCCTTCTTCCAAAACTTCTACTATGGCACCAGCCTGAAGCATAGTAACTCATGTCAACAGACACAGGTCGTGGCTCAGGTCTCTTGTGTTTGATTTCTAGAGTTCAGTTCCTCCAGTTCTAATTCTGATGACCAGTGAATCAAAGAGATTCCTTGACAGGCTGATATGAAATGATACCTTCAAGAGTCGTAGAAATTGCAATTATTAACAGAAAATATTTGGGAGGGCTGACATTATACCCTTTGCAAAATTTTCATCTTTGTCAAAGGATCTAGGCAGGATCATTACTAATATTTCTCAGGTTTTAAGAAAGGGTTCTACTGTATGATCTCTGGTTTCATCTTGACTTTATTAGTTGAAATGGTTAGGGGCCCACTCCTCCTGACAGTGGAGCTCCACAGTTACGCTGCAGAACACATCCTTTAGGACACACTGCTAGGATGCACTTTGGAAAATGTAACCTGCAAGTAATGATTCCAGAAAGCCATCAGCAGTGTGGGTATCAGTGCAATTAGCCCACCAAACCTTCTCACCTGGTTCTTGACCCATTTATTGGCCAAATATTTGTGCAATATTTCCCATGTTCCAGGTCCACTTCTAGATGCCGGCATGAAGCAGTGAACAAGATGGACAAACATCAACCTTCATGGTACATTCCATTGTCAGCAGATAACAAATAGCAAGCAAGCTCTTAGAAGGGCTGAGTACAGAGCAAAAGAGAAGCTTGAGGTGAAAGACTACAGGTTTGCGTGATAGACTGCAAACTTAGCTAGAATGGGCAGTGAAGATAGGACCTAACTTAGGAAGGTTTAAAGGCAGCGCGAGAGGGAGCCAGGTAGTATGGGGGAAGCAGATTCAAAGTAGGAGTTCCAGCAGATGCAGAGCTCCTAAGGCACCCTATACCTGGTGTGTGCTGAACAGATAGCAGTGTTCCCAGAAGATGCGGGGGCAGGGGCTGGGGGAGTGAGGCCATAGCGGGAGAGGCATGTAGGGGTCCACTGGGGACTGCTGGCAGCAAGGAGGGATTTCCTCCAAATGAGACAATAAAGAATGGATTTTTGGCTTATGAATAAATTGAACCAAGCTCCTCTCTAACAAAATCACTGGGCCTCCTTTGCTAAATGGAAATGAAAAGATACAGGAGGCAGAGTGGGTGTTGATGAAGAAACTATGGTACTGATGTGTACAAGGTGGGCAAAGGTGGCAGCACGTGTGGCAAGGGGTGTAACCCTGATGCCTTCTGAATACAGAGACAACAGGACCTGATGATCTTTTCGAAATGAAAGGGAAGGAAAAACTTCAAAGATATCAAGCCAAGATTTCCAGCTTGAACGACTGCAGGGAATTCCTGGGAGAGGAAAGTGGGAAGGTGCAAAGACAGGAGCAGAGTTCAGTTGCTGAAGAGTGAGAGGCATTGTGAAGGAGTGTAAGATGCACACGCTGGCTTTCTGTCGGAAACCTGGGGTGTCTGTGGGCGGCACGTGCCACTGGGAAATGGGGCATCTCCAGAAAAATCGTTTGAAAATCTCTGAACTTGTGTCAAATATGAACTGGTTTCCACTATGCTAGGATCCTGGAGACTAAGATCAGTTGTGCAAAGCATTTTTAAGGCTCCAGACCCTGAACGATAGCAGAGTAAGGCTGATAGAAGCCCTTGAAGGTGCCACTGAAGAGGAGCCCCTGTACTTCTCATGATCTGCCTGTGAGTGGTTCCAAAGCCAGTTTCTGGGTGCAACCTCGCTCTGAGCATGCCACCACTGTCCTCCCATGTGTGATTCTGGGGAGTCTGGGGTGGATGCCTCTCTGAGCCCTGTTTCCCATTCTCCCTCTCGTCCAAGGCGCATTTCAAGAGTTCCCTCCACTAGGGGTGGCTTTCTACCCACACCAGCCAAAGCTTCTCTTTACATGTGGCTTTGATTCTCTCCTCAGTTCTGGTGTAGCAGGGTTCCCTCCTTGCTAGATATAAATCCATTTGTGAAGGCAGTGTGACCCATGTTGAAACGGAGTCCATCAGATGTACCCCGCATCTTGCACGTAATAAGAATGGAATAAACATGTACACACAATGGAGCACTCTGTTGTTGTAGAATAGCAAACTTGAGTCATTTGTAGGAAAACAGATGCACGTTGAGACCACAATGTCAAGTGAAATAAATCAGACACATGAGCTTATGTATTTATTTTTATTTATGGCCGGCTCAGCCTGCCCTGAGGGCAGGTCTGGCGCAGCATGTGGTGCCGGGGATCGAACCGCAGTCCCTGCAGCCGCCTAAGCTTTCCTAAGCAGGCATTTTAGACCACTGAGCCATCCTCCCAGGCCCGGACACACGAGCTTAAATATCACATAGTTTCTCATCTATGATGAACACAAGGTATAAATGTGGAGCAAAATAAAAGATAAATAGGAAACAGGGAGATGGGATCTTTTGCAAAAGGGAAGGGGCTCAGCAGGTGGTAGGGGGAGACGCAGGAGCAGGGCTGGAAAAGTGATTCAGGTGTGCTATGTCCAGGTCCCAGCCCATCCCAAGGACTTAACTGTCATATGCTGAGACCACAGCTAATGAAGAAACCCAAAGGGTGGAATGAGCTTTTCAAGCTACTCTTAGTTCCAGAAGTCTGCATTGAAAGGTCTGTAGGAGACTGCAATGATGATAGTCACATAGCCCCTGACACGGTCCTGTTATGCTCAGGAAAGGGGTGTGCTACTTCCATTCCGCAGATGAAATTGATGCAGGCTGAACATATGCTGAACAGAAAAGCTCAGCAATACTATAAAGCTGAGCTGTGGCAACCACCGCAAAGCTCTGTATACCTAGTATAAATCATAAGGTTTTGTACTCACAACAGGCAAGTTGCATAGTACTAAGAAATCATACGCAGATAAAGGCTTTATAAGTGAAAAACTTGTTTATAAGGATAGAACTGAATTTTTGGACAGAAAGCATAGGTTTAAGGCAAGTGTGGGTCTGCACTTTACTGATCAAGTTGTAGCAAGCCAGAAGTGCCCTCCCTGAGCATGCCGATGTCCAGGCCACCGGGAGGATGATGTCTGCTGGTCAGCACTGTTCAGGGCCAAGGAAGGGCTGTGTGTACCACACACACTGCGGAGGACGACACCGTCTGAGTGCCGGGCTGATGACAGAGCCCATCACCCGCACCCTGTCCAGCAAGACTTCTCAGGCAGCTCCTCTCTTCCCTGCACTTCAGCAGTTCTCTGGTGAGTGGTTTCTAAGCAGCTGAAATTTCCATTCAGATTCTTGTCCTTTTTACATTGAATATTTTTAGATTCCAAATAGCTGGAGAGCTTAAGATGTCAAAAAGCTTTTTGGGTGAGCACAGCATTGGCCTAATAGGTGTTTTGAGATAGGAATGCTGACAGATATAGCTCCTCGGTGACTGCACTGAGCACCATCAGATGCCACTCAGGCAGGACTTACTTCACCTCTGACCCATCCGGCAAGCACTCGCACCTGGACAAAAGCAAAGGAGAAAGGCAAAGGTCGGCGTGTCCAGCTGTTGCCAAGTCATCTATGAACCATTTTGCAGAAGAGTATCTAATTATTTACTGACTCTCCAATGTTATGATCATTACATTTGCTGAACACCTACGAAGTATGGCTCTTCCACCAAATGGAATAAAACACAGTTACTGCTCTTGTGTAACCTCCCAGTCCACTAACACACACACGCACACACACACAGACACACACACACACACACACACACACACACACTCATACACATGATGCATCCAGGCTCCTTAGTTTGTTTGAGGTTCTTATGTACTTAGCTGTATGAGGGCAAAATTAAGAACCCAGAGGAAAGATAGGACAGACAGACAGAAGAAGATGAAGGACAGTTCCCCAGGTACATGTGAAGAATGCAGGCTTTTAGAGACAGTCTGCCTCTGAGATCCAATTCTACCTATGAGAACTTTTCTTCCTCCAAATTTGTTGCTGCTGATACTGTCACACAAGTCACTTTCACATGCAGGATGGGCTACTCTGGTGACCTGAGTAGCAGTGGAAAGATGAGAATGAGAGAAAAAGAAAGACTAGTCTATGCCTTGTGAATCCCAGAGCTTGGGAGGGACAGGACACACGACTGCGCTGGGCAGTAGGTTTCCCTGCAGAGATAGATGGTTGAGTGAATGGATGGCCGGATGGCTGGGAGTGTGGACAGGTGAACAGGTAGACGGGCGGATGGGTGGAAGTGAGAATTAACTCAGCGGAGCCATTCTAAATTGCAAAAATATCCTTTTGAGATGTGAAAGTAGCAACTCTTCCTTTAGTTACTTAGTGGCAGAATTATGAATCTTGCTTTCTGGCACACAATTTCTTCCTCTCTTAAGCAAGGTGATTGGATGTTGAAGCTCATTTTTAGTCTGAAGTAACATCCTTTGATTACAAGGGTGACCTTAAACATTTTGAGCCTCTTGGCTATGGATTCATCTCTGAATCAGGAATTTGAGGGTCTGTTTTCAGTAGTAGTAACAATGGCACTAACGTATCTCAAGTCAGTTAAATATGAAACATAAATTTTTAGCATGATAATCTCTACAACGTGTCTTGCTATTAGGACAGAGAAGCTAGGTTCATGTGGAAAGGATCCTCACAAGGCTATCAGAGTGGACCTGGTAGAGCGGGGCTCCAGTCAGGTCTAGCTCTAGGTCTAAACTTGTAGCTTTCATTCCTTACTCTGTGAAGTTTTTCTAAGGAAAGTGTTCTTTATGGAAAGCTCCTAGATGGAGAAGAGGCACACATTGGCTTCTTGACCACACACTGTCTACCAGTGCTGCTGGCTGGACACAGGGCCTGGTTAGGAAATCGCACCAAGCACGGAATGAGACCAAGACAGATGTCAGCTTACCCCACAATCAGTCACACACAGAAGACAGACAATGGAGCTGAAAGACCATAAGTGTGAGCAGTGTGGCAGAGATAAGAACAAAGGAGCATGAAATCCTGCATAGTAGCTAGCAATGAAGAAATACACAGGACAGAATGGGGGCGAGCAGAGCAGAGTTGTGGCAGTGCCCATTGGGTCTAATCAATGGAGCTAATTCCTGCTTGTGGGCTTCACTCTGCTGCACAGGATGGAGTCAATGCAATGGCCAGCCTGGGCTCAGCTTGAAGCAGCAGGCTGGGCCTCCTACAAGGGCGCCAGACCGGTGGTAGCCGCTGGGAGCTGCTACCAATGCCGGAGTGCTCAGCCTGCTCAGTGTGTTGCTATCTGCTCAGGCTCTTCTGCAAGGGGAAATTGGTTCTGCAATACAGAGGGAGGCTACCCAGCTAGAAGAGTGTATTCAGGGATTTCTAGAGTTCAGGAGGTTGACAGGAAGAGAGGGCTCTGGGAAACCGCATACACGTGCCACAGATTTCTCTGCCCCTCCTCCCCAGCTCATCACTGCCACAAAGCTATGCCTGAAATTCTCCATGGCATGTGGCTAGTTTTTGTGTGAGGGGCTGTGCTGCCTGGAGCATGTGCAAAGATCTTCAGGGCAAGATCCCTGACCAGAACGACTTCAGGGCCCACAGGAGAACCCAGAACATGAACTGCTCATTGCAGCCCACAGACACAGACCACTTTATGGGAAAGTGCTTACATTCCATGTCCTCTAAGTCATTTTAGCCTTGGGAAGCTTAAGGGGCAAGACTCACTTCAGTGATGCAGAAATAGACATTAGAGCCAAATTAATCATGCAAGCTCACCACAAGAATGCCTCAAAACCCAGGATACACACAGTAAGGCTGCATTTTCTGATGCCTGAAGACAGTGACACACTGCTGACTTCTTATAAACAAAATCACTGCATATACTTACAGCGCAGGGCCGGAGAAGCACAGAAGAGGTGAAACAGACCGAAAAGAGTTCAGATTTGGGGATCGCGAGGGAAGCAGGGCACTGTCTACTGTCATGACTGTGGACATGCGTCCCAGTTTTCCTGGATCTCAAGTAATTCGTAGGGAGAACAATGCCTTCTTTTGCATGTTATTGTAAAGATATACGTTGTACAGAAATGCTGAATGTGGGGGGACTGAGTATAAGTGCAACCTCCTGGGAAGCTAAGGCAGGACGGATGAAGTTCAAATCCAACCAGGGCAACTTAATTACTTCGGAAGATTGAGTCTCAAAATTAAAAATAATAAAGGTCTGGGAATGTGGCTCAGTTTATAGGCCAGAGTTCAGAGTTGAATTCCCACTATCAGAGAGAGAGAGAGAGAGAGAGAGAGAGAGAGACAGAGACAGAGACAGAGACAGAGACAGAGACAGAGACAGACAGAGAGTGAAGCTTGACAGAGGAGGCAACATTTATACTGCACCTTGGGTAACCATCCTGAGCCTTTGCACTGACACAGGTTGAAAGCATGTTAAGTAGGGGAACCACCATGCACATGACATGTTATGTGTTCAAGAAATGTGTTTCATGGTGCAGATCAGTTACAGATCTGTGTGTGTTGGGGAGGGGTGTTGGGAGTGGCTAGAGATCTTAGGAGGAGACAAATTAGAACAACTTGCAAGTCACTGAGTTTAGCTCTGAAAGCAAAGCATCCTGAGGTTATGTATTAAACACCTCGGTGTATCAGAGCAATTTCCGGATCCCTCTATGTTAGATTTTTAATGGAGTGTAGGCTTTTCTCCCTTCTACATAAACAGTGACACTTGCGGCACAGTTAGACAGTGTTCCATGGTGGGTAGATGAGCTCTGACTCGCCCTAGTGGTGGTCCATGTCCCTTCTCTCTGAGTGGCTTATGGGCTTACAGGTGGGTGAAGAATGATGGTGGCAGCAAGTGCCCCATGGGGACTGGGTGACTTCTGCATTCTGATCACACAGGTAGAACATGTCAAAGCCTCTGTGCCCCAAATTGGGGTAGGAACACTTTTTCAAATTGTTGTTAAAATGACTATTTCTTGGGAAGAGGAACAAGTAGCCTGCTAGTACAGAACAAGATCTCTTGTTTTGGCTGCTACCACACAGATGAGATTGAAATCTGCTGTTTCTGTTGCCCAGGATACACATAAAACAAAATAAGAAATAAACGTCTTACCTAAAGGATGCAGTGAAGCATCTTTGGAACAATAGAGTAAAATAAGCATCCAAAGTTCCTGAGGAAAGTTTTTTTTTTTTTCTTTTTTTAATGTATTTTGTGCAGGGTCTCACTATGCAGCTTGAACTCATAGTGATTCTCCTGTTTTCAGCCTCCCCAGTGCTGAGATAGCAGGCATGCGCCACCATACCCAGACTAAGTTGCAGGCTCAGCATGCTCTGGGGACAGGGCCAGCATAGCATGTGGTGCCACAGATGGAACCCTAATCCCTGAGCTTGCCTAAGCAGTTGCTAAGTCTGCTGGGCTATGTTGCTGGCCCTCAAAGTTCCTGAAGAAAGAAGAGAAAAAAAAAGACATTGTTTTGCTTGGCCTTGGGTAGAGCCGACTACCTCCAGCTGCAGTGGATTTACTAACCTTACTGAAAATCCCAGGAGGAACCCACCACCTATTTTTGCTGATGAAGTAGTACAGTCATATTATTTTTGCAGGTATTTGACTATTTAGCAACTACTGCAGTTTCTTCTTTTTCTTCCTCTTCTTCCTCTTCCTCTTCTTATTCTTCTCTTCCTCTTCCTCCTTCTCTTCCACCTCTTCCTCCTCTTCCTTCTCCTTCCTTACTTCTCCTCTTTCTAGTTATTTGCAACACTAGGGATTGAATTTGGGCCTTCACACTATGCTACATTCTCAGCACCTTTTTATTTCTTATTTTTAGTCAGGATCTCACTAGGATGCTAGGTTTCCCAGGCTAGGCTCAAAGTTGTGGCTTCCTTCCCTCTACCCCCCAGAGTACAGGCATTATAGGCCTAGGCCACCACCTCAGTTTAGAGCCGATTCTTACTTCCTCACTTTCCTTTACTCACGTTTTCTAGAATATACTACTTTATAGGAGATAATCATATAAGAATGCTTATTTACTATTGCAGAAATATAGAAATATATTGTTTTCATTTTAATGAAATTTACAAAACAATCCTAATCTGGATTACTCAAAGGAATTCCCCATGTTTTGAATGGAGTTTTATTGTACTATTCGTTGATGAAGAAACTTATTACTTATGTCCCCTGTGATTCCTTTTTCTGGGCTCACAGGCTGCAAGATTAATTATTTTAATCTTTTTGTAGAGGTTCATCAGGCTAACTCCTTCATCATTTTTATTGCTCATCTCATCTCAGACATTTAATCCCATTCTCTTACATGTGGGTGCAATGGTTAATACCAAATTATTTTCAATATTTAAATATTAGTCCCATCAAAATTACATAGGAAAACAATATTTTCCTCTCATTGTAAAATGAAAATTCAACATATCTGGTACTCCAATATTTCATTAATTTTTGTTCCATCACATAATTACAAAATCAGATCCACAGTACATAAGTGGTAATTTCATTCTGTACTTTATCCCTTGACTTTCCTTGCATTGAATGTTTTTTTAAAAAAATATTATTTATACCCATTGTATTACTTCAATTTTTACAGTAAAAGGTCATTTACTGCTTATGTGTACAAAAACAAAATCCTGTATCTGTCTTGTCACTGTGTGTGCTAATAGCACTTTACAATGTAGTGTAGATTTTGTTAACATATTGTTGATCATTCTAAGTGATTGATGTGGATATTAAGCATTGCCATAGCTAGGATAAACCCTCTCAGGACCTGGCTGAGATTTTCTTCACAATAAAACTGCATTTCCACCATTGTGCCTAATTAGTAGCTCTCCTATCAGTTTCTTTTCTGCTAGCATAAAAATATTCAATGAAATTTAACTTTAACTTTTAAGAGACTATCTCTAAAATCAAACAGGTTCTACTGGCTGCATTTCTCATATTCATTAAGGATAATTCTGTTAAAATTGTGGACACTGTCACTGACCTGTAAAATTAATTTATAGATCCAAGATACTTTTGAAACATGACACAGTAATGGTGGAGAGCTTTAAAAGTTTACAACGTTTTTCTAGGGCTTTTGTAATATTGGTGTTCTTCTTAAGGTCAGTCTGCAAAACTCCCTTTTATTTCATTTGGAATTATTAATTCTGAGGTGAATAGGGTATGCTTGTTGTTATGGTTTATGTCTAGTTGTCCCCCCAAAGCCTCATGGTGTCATTGGGCGGGGACTTCTAGAGTTTGAGACTTGATCCATGATCCCTGGGATTATGGGTTTTAGTACTGATGGGATCATGGGTGGAAGCACTTCTGGGATTATGGGAGTAGCCTAGGGCGGGAGCTAAGGTGGAGAGCCTGAATGTAATATAAAGAGAGACAGAGAGACAGACTGGAGCTCTAGCTGTTGCTGCTGCTCTTCTGCC